>JASTWQ010000676.1:0-91884 GCA_035220615.1 Leptothorax acervorum | reverse complement strand
TCAGAATATTTTCTTTGCCTATCTCGTTCTTGCTGAGAATTTATTGTATAACGTAAACGCTTTTGTGCGCGTCGTTGTAGCAAATTCTTTTTATATTGATATCGCCATTTAGCACGATTCTCTTCTAAATTGTCTTGATATTCACGCTTTCTCTTAGCATAAACATTTTTTAAATTCTCCATATAACCGACTTCTTTTTTTTTTACATTGGTATATTACACGTTTACGGACCGCTTCAAACTCTCTCGCTTTTATTATTGCTAATGGAAGCACTTTTTGAGGATTACCAAAATTTAAATTTTGAGGAAAGTGCTCAATTGTATTTGATTTGAAAATCTTCAGCAAATGAGAACGCATTACTCCATGATCATATCTTACTTTGTCAGGTTTAATATTGAATAACAATGAAGTCGCCAAAGCAATAGCAAAAACACCACAATCATGACTGTTCGGTTGATGTTGCACGGCAGAAAATTTGACAGGATGTTTCTTAAAGTCGTGTGTTGGAAATAATCCTTTCAAGAATAGCTCATGATGTTTGTGCGATGTTTTTTTATTTCGTGAATCATAATAATAAAAATGAAACTGGGGGGTGGTCCTCCAACGAAGACCTACTGGCGGCACGCAGACTGAGTCCATTGTGCCTCCCCGCTGTAATAACGGCCTCCCAGTTAGGGAAGACCTGTTTCCCTATAAAAGCGAAGCAGGTCCTCCACCGGTAGCTGTCTTATCTGCTCGGGATCCAGAAAGGATGAGCCGAGCGTACGAAGTCTTTGCCTGGCGTATGCCGGACATTGACCAAGAATATGGAGACTTGTTTCCTCCTCTTCCCCACAAAGTCTACAGTCGGGTGTATTACTACAGCCCAACTTGTACATCTGGTAGTTCAGGACGCCATGACCTGTCAGCAGCTGCACTGCCAGCCTGGCGTCCCTCCTGCTCAGTGATCTAATTCTTCCTGCCAGTCCCTCCCTGGGAGAATCTCCCAAGAGAGCCCTGGCCTGTCTACATTTGCCCCTGGTTACCTCTCTCCAGCTACTAAGATGCTGGTTCCGCAGCCAGCCCCGGATCTCCCTCCTGCCTAGGCTGAAGGGGACCCCAACGGCCGGCTCCGGTCCCAGCAGTCTTGTCTCCGATCCCGCTCTAGCGAGCTGATCGGCGATTTCGTTACCTTTGATCCCCGAATGACCGGGAACCCACGTTAAGGTGACACTATTGCTCTTCGCCAGCTCCTCCAGGGTGCAGCTACAGTCCCAGACCAGCCGCGAAGTAAATTTCGGAGCACAGAGGGCCTCAAGCGCCGCCCGGCTATCCGAACAGATTCTGATACGCCCTCCCTTCCGCTTCCTCTCCAGTAAGGTTTGGGTACATATCATAATGGCTACAGTCTCCGCTTGGAATACCGTAGCAAATTCTCCGAGTGGGACACTTTCCTTAGTACCATCTCGGGGACAGTAGAGTCCCGCGCCAGAGCCAACACCTGTTCTGGAGCAATCCGTAAACCAGATGTCCCCATTCCAGGCATTCAGCCCTTTCGGGTCCTTCCACTCTTCGCGCTCAGGGAAGCACACTCTGTACTTCCTCTCAAAGACGCGGATTGCCGGCATTCTGTCTTGCCCCATTGTGAAAACGGGGCCAGCCAGAACCGTTCCTGGAAGTCTTGTGTGTCTAGCACCAGCCTTCCATTTCAACTCGCATCTCAGACGATAGGCCGCGGCCGCCGCCGCAGCCACCACCACCTGGTGCAGTGGCTCAATGCCTAGCAGCACGCCCATCGCTGCCACCGGCGTGGTTCGCATCGCCCCTAGGGCCCCTCTTAAAATCAGAGCCCTGACGTGCTCCAGAGCCATTCTGGCGGTTTTCGTCTGCGTCCTGGGCCACCATACCACCGATGCATACAGAAGCCTGGGCCGGAGAATCGCCGTGTAGATCCAATAGACCATCTTTGGTTTAAAACCCCATATCTGGCCGAAAGTTCGCCTACACGTCCAGAAGTAAGAGCAAATGCTCTTACAGCGATTCTCAAGATGCTCCTTCCATGTCAGCTTCCTATCTAGGGTAACCCCCAGATATTTCACCGACTCGGTCGGAACAAGTCTTGTTCCCCCCAAAATAGGCCCTTCCACAGGGCCCACTTTGTACTTGCGTGTGAATACCACGAGCCCGGTCTTCAGTGGGTTCACCGATAGACCGGTCCCGCGGCACCACTCCTCTACCACCTCTACAGCTGCCTGTGTTAGCTCCAGAAGCGTCTCCAGGAAGGGTCCTCGCACAAGGATAGCCAAATCATCGGCATATCCCTGCGTAAAGAAGTCCCTATCGTTTGGTGTGCCGAGTAGCCGATCGGCTACCAGACACCACAAGAGCGGAGAAAGAACCCCCCCCCCTGTGGGCAGCCTCTCTCCACCCATCCGCTGACTCTCACCGAACCTGATGAGGTCGTTACTCGCCGTCCAAGCATGCCCCTGATCCAATCAACGATCATCTCAGGGACACCCCTCCGAGCGGCCTCTTCACACACTACTTCGTGAGGAGTGTTGTTGAACGCACCCTCCACATCCAAGAAGGTGCCCACCACAAAGCCCCGCTCCTCCAACTGCCCCTCGATAAACGACACGACAGAGTGAAGGGCGATCTCAGTAGATAACCCGCGCGGTACGCATGCTGGTTCCTGTGCAACGGATGCCGCAGAAGAACAACGTCCCGCACGTAGACATCAACCAGCCTTTCTAACGTCTTAAGAAGAAAAGACGTCAGGCTGATTGGTCTAAAATCCTTGGCAGAGGTGTAACCTGTCCTGCCCGCTTTCGGGATAAACACCACCCTTGCCAGTTTCCAAGCGCTGGGCGTGTATCTCAGCGCCAGACAAGCCCTTAAAGTCCATGTAAGGGGCCCAATGATCTGCTCCAGCCCCTCCTGTAGAAGAGCCGGAAAGATCCTATCCGGTCTCGCTGACTTGAAGGGCTTGAAGGCCATTACAGCCCATCTGACCCTGTCGGGTCTGACGATTTCGGCTGCAAGCGCCCAATCACCTCCCCGCGCTCTCCGCAGAGCCGGAGTCCCCTGCCATGCATAGTCCTCCGACTCATTCCGGAAGCCCGGGAAGCTTGTCTCCAGTAAGTGTGTTAGACACCGTTCCCGAGTCACCATCGTCCCGTCAGCGAGACAGATGGTTTCCAGGGCTGCGTCCGGGTCCCTGGCCAAAACTCTGCACAGTCTAGCGGTCTCGGGCATGCCCTCCACTGACTCGCAGAATCTCTCCCAGCTCTTTCTTTTTGCCCTTACTACAGAGTCTCCGTAATCCTTCTGAGCCCTTCTATGAAAGTCCCAGTCAGACCGGCGGCCCGTGTTCCTGGCCCTGTTCCATGAACGGCGGGCCGCGTCCCTGAGGTCGCGCAGCCTTGGACTCCACCAGGAGGTACTCCTGGTGTTTTCAACTGTCCTTTCCGGACAGTTCCTCTCAAAGCTGCCTACCAGAGCTCTTTGCAGGTGATCTACGCAGAGCTCTATCTCTTGTGCGGTCCCATGTCTTTTGGGAAAGTCCCTGAGACTGACTGATAGGTCCTCTCGGTAAGAGGCCCAATCAGTTCCTTTGGGATCCCTCACTCTATTCTCTTCAGACCTGGCTTTAGCCAGCCTGAAGGTAATCTGTCTGTGATCTGAGAAAGATGGCTCATTCGAGACCCTCCAGTCAGCCACCTCCCGAACCATTTGCCTGGAGCAAATGGTGAGGTCAAGCACCTCCCTTCTCGCTGTCGTGCAGAAAGTAGGTTCGTTTCCCTTGTTAAGAATTTCTAGGTCCGTGGACGCCAGAAACTCCAACAGTCTCCTACCTCTCTCGTTGGTGTCAGTGCTTCCCCAGATCGTGTGATGCGCATTCGCATCACATCCTAAGATCAGGGGAAGCCGATTCCTCTGGCAGTACTCCACCAGGCGAGTCACCGGTTCGGGCGGCAGTGAACCTCCCTCCTAGTGGGGGAAGGAGGCCGAGCATACCACCAGCTTCTTCCTGAGGCCAGGCTCTTCGGTGACCTCTATCTCGACCGCTACTGTATCTCTGGAACAGAAATCAGGTATTAGTCGGGCCTCAACGCCCTTGAGCGCTACACACGCTCTGGGTCGTTGCTCTAACGGGGCCTTAAACACCCTCCCGCATCCCGCCAAACCTCTGACACAACCCTGGACCAGCCAAGGTTCTTGTATCAGTGAGATGGCTGTGTGCATTCCAGCTTGGCGCCTGGCAAGAACAGCCGAAGCTCCTTTACTGTGATGCAAGTTGATTTGGGTGAAGACAACCCCGGTCGGGCCCATTTAAGATCCGACCTTTGGGTTGAGCTCCCTTTTACCCATTACCGCCCCGCCTTGGGACGTCCCTCCCACCTTAAAGGTGACTTGGTCCATCCCGAGGTAAGGCTTAAAATCCAGTGCCCTCAGTTTAAGGACACTGGGAGGCCGAGAACCAGGTTCCTACCGTCACCGGTAGCCCCTACGTTCTCGGCAAACACTCGCCAGCCCGCCGTGCAGAGCCCCGGGTTTTGCCGCTCGAGCCGCACGAGGGTCGCAGCCGGGTCCTCCGGAGGTCCCGGGACCCAAACCACGGCCCTGTACTGCTTTTGCAGCATCTCCGGGCCCACCACTTTGAGCCTGGCGCCTTCCCATGGCACGATGACGCCGATCCGGTCTTCCAACCATTTCCGCGCCGCGCCTGCCTTTAGATGGGTGCTGCGGAATCTGGGCACAGGACCCTCCTGGATCCCGTCGATCTCCTTGGAGACCGCACCCCTCAGCAGCGCCAACCGCTCCGCCGTCAGCGCCACCTCGGGGTAGCCCTCCGCCACAGTCACCCTCGTCAGGGGGTCGGCGACGTCAGCATAGATCCCAGTTCCCTGAGCCCTTTGCTTCTTCTTCGCCCCTTCCGTCGACGGAGGGGTCTCGTTGGAGCCCATCCGGCGTTTGCTGCCGAAGTGCTCCCGAGACCCCCCACTCGGCGTTTTGGGGGAAGCTGTGGAAGGTTCAGAGGTTGGAGGGAGACCAGCTTGCGCTCTCTCCCTCTCCCTCTTGACCTTCCTCTTCATCGCGCCACTGCGGTCCCTCTTGGGAGAACCCGCAGTGTTTGCCGTCTCCTCAGATGAGGGGTTAGTGCTTTCCGGGCCCGTAAGAGCCCGTTCCGCCCCCACCACCACATCTGTATTCCTTCTGGAGTCCTCTGGTGAGACCTCCATCGGGATGGTTTCAGAATTTTTGTTCACTTTGAAAATGTTGCGGAAAATGCTCAATTGTATTGGATTCGAAAATCTTCAACAAATGTGAACGCATTACTCTATCATCATATCTTACTTCGTCAGGTTTAATATTAAACAATAATGAAATCGCAAAAGCTATAGCAAAAACTCCGCAATCATTATAGTTCCGTTGATATTGCACAGTAGGAAATTCGACAGGATGTTTCTCAAAGTCGTATGTTGGAAATAATTCTTTCAAGAATACCTTATGATGTTCGTGCAATTCTTTTTGATTTAGTGAATCATAGATATATATATTTTTTGTATCGTAATAGCTACATACCCAATGTCCATTTACATTTCTCTTTTTTGGATCTGTACATTTTAATGAAGCTGACGAACTGTGCAATATTTGTATATATTTTCTATCTTCTGATATACATGGAATAGATTTAGGCCTTTGGTTTCGCCATGTTCCGACAGGTTCATAATCTGAACAACTTCGTACAAGTGTATGGAAATGATCCATATGATCGTCCGTAATCCATTGACCTCGAGTAATTATATCTTTTTCTTTAGGCTTTAAAATAACTTTATTCGGTAAATTCTGTTTGGATCGCTGTCGCTTTGTAGCGTGATTGTCTAAATCCTGTTGCTCTGCACGAGGTTTTGTAGCATAATTACTTTCAAAATGTGTCTTTGCACTTTTAGCAATCGCTTCAATGTCTGTCGCCTTTGTTACCGCTAATAAAAGTACTTTTTTAGAAATACCACATTGTGAATCTTCAGCACAATTATTTGGTAAATTCTGTTCGTGTCGACGTTTCTTAGCACGATTACTTTCAATATTATTAAATTCCTTATTAGATGAATCTCTCTTAGACAAATAAGCATCCCGAAGTTTCTTTAATCGATTAGATTTCTGTTGGTCAGTCTCATATTGTCGCCGTAAACGTTCAGCAGTCGCTTTAGCCTCTCTATCTCTTATTACTGCTAATGGAAGACTTTTTGAGGATTAACACATTGCGAATCCTGAGGAAAATGTTCAATAACATTATTTTCCAAAATTTGTATCAAGTGTGAACGCATTAACTTATGTTCATACTTTACTTTATCAGGTTTAATATTGAATAACAATAAAGTCGCAAAAGCTGTAGCAAAAACTGCGCAATCGTTAGAGTTTAGTTGATATTGCACAATAGGAAATTTGACAGGATGTTTCTTAAAGTCGTTTGTTGGAAATAATCCTTTCAAGAATTGCTCATGATGTTTGTGCAATATTTTTCTATTTCGTGAATCATAGATATATATATTTTTTGTATCGTAATAGCTGCATACCCAATGTGCATCTGGATTTGATGCAGCTGTCTTTACTGAACCTTCCGAACTATGCAATATTTGTATTTTTTTTTACCTTGTGTTACAGATGGAATAAGTTCAGGCAATTGTAATAGACATGTATCGACAGGTGTATAATCTGAACAATTTCTCAAAAGTCGATGGAAAAGATCTATATGCACATCCCAAAGCCATTCGCCTCGAGTAATTATATCTTTTTCTTTAGAGTTTAAAGTAATAATATGCACAGACATGTTACTTCTTAAAAATAAGATGTTTTTCTATAAATTGGTATCTTACACTACGTTTATAAATGTAAAAGTGAATTTTTTACAAATTAACTGCTAATGCAGTTGTTTTAAAAATATAGCCGTATAAACAGCCAAAATTTAGCGCTAATAGCAGCCAATGTTTGCCAGCGCTTATGGCAGCCGTTATACAGCGCCAAAGAGCAGCCGGATGATATATATAATATATATATATTTTATTTTTCTCGGAAGACCTGCAAAGGAAAAAAATATATTTACATAATACAATTTAATGTAATAGGGCGGTATTCATAGTCGGATCTTATTTTAAGATCGTCTTAACCCGTTAACTGCTTTAACTGCTTTAGACGAGAATACTCACGCGACGATATCGCCCGTCAAACGCTTTGGACGAGAATACTCGTGCGACGCTATTGCCCATCAAATGCTTTGGAATTAACTTGGGCCGCAAGTTTGTCAAGCAAACTTGTGTTGTTCCATGCTTTCGAATTTAACATAGAAATACAATTTAAATAAATTAGTATTTTTTCTTTTGCATTTTTTCTTTTTACTTTTCCTTTTATCTAAAATATTAATATAAAATAAAAAATTAGTTGCTGTTGATTAAACAATCTTGATTTTTAGACATATTTGTAGTCAAATTATGAAGGTTTACTTCACAAACTTGCGGCCCAAGTTAACTCCAAAGCGTGATGCCAGTATTATCGTCCAAAACAATTAATGGGTTAAGTAATGTTTTGAAATGCTAATACGGCTTTGTGATTGATTTAAAACGTTTTAAGGTTGTACTTAAGACGGTCTTAAAAATAACATCCGACTATGAACATCAGCCCTAAAATGCATAAAGAGTGTAAAGATGCACGCATCACGACAAGAAAAGTATTGGTACTAAAATAATGCTAAAATTATATACTTTTAAAATATACAAATCCAGAATATGGTACTCATTATTTAACTTAATAAAATGTATAGTGTGGCGGTGCTAGCATCACGACAAAAGTAAAATACATTGAAAAAATTGGTTGCTGAGACAATTTTGGTACTAAAATAATGCTATAATAATATTCCTTTAAAATATATAAATATAAAATTATTTAATATCATCGTCCTTTTTAAACGACAAATTTAAATTTTATCTTAATTGTATAGATATTCATTGTAAAGCCTAGGCGCACGATACGATTTTTCTTACTAGATATGCGAGTGATTTTGCTAGTAGTCATACGCAATTTCAAATATTGCGTGCCGTTTTACTAGTTTTGGCTTCACACGTTCAGATTAATATTTTGTGTGCAGCACATACAGCAGCACGCAGCACACAACATTTCAAGTTGCATAACCAGTATGACTAACCTATGTGAACCTGGCACCCAACTTTCGAAAGATTAGCATTTTGTTGTAGTTGCTCCGTTTAAAACTTATATATTTTCAATGAGATATCTCCAATCCGCTTGCGCAGCATTTTTTAGAATCGCTTGTAATTGTTTGTAGTGCTTTCCTTTTCGTTTTTAGTCGAAGAGGTTAAAAGTTATAATATTTTTGCAAATGTAAACTTTTCCGTTTTAAGGTATCTTTACTTTGACACTTTACTATTATGCAATTGTTGAAATAATTGTATCTCGTGAGCAATGTAACTACAAAAAAGTAAACTACAAACGATTCCACATCGAGTACCGCAATCAGTTTTAAAATCAATGCAATTACAAACAAAAGGAAAATCACTACAATCAACTAAAAACGATTCCACGTCGAGTCCCGCAATCAGTTTT
Source organism: Leptothorax acervorum (assembly GCA_035220615.1). Classification (NCBI taxonomy): domain Eukaryota; kingdom Metazoa; phylum Arthropoda; class Insecta; order Hymenoptera; family Formicidae; genus Leptothorax; species Leptothorax acervorum. The sequence goes on along the minus strand of JASTWQ010000676.1, from coordinate 83,286 downwards.
AAGGTATCTTAAAAATTGGCAAAACCATACTTTTTGTTTATTGCAAAAATATCATAACTTTTGATCAGTGCAACAACAAACGAATTTAAAAATATCTCAATGTCAAATGCGTTATTTTTTAAAAAAATTTGTATAATTATTAATGGATTAAACCACAAACAGGATGATTTAAAACAACTCTATTGTCCCACAAATGTCAAATTCCTGGCCGGTATTTATAGTCGGATCTTATTTCAAGACCGTCTTAAGTAATGTCTTAAGACGCTAATACGGCTCTGTGATTGATTCATGACATCTTAAGATTGTACTTAAGACGGTCTTAAATATAACATCAGACTATGAATACCGGCCCCTGACTGAATTCTAAAACGATTTTTCCTGTACCAAAATTTTCTCCAAAGCTTAGGGTTGCGTTCCGATATTCACTGCGAATACTGAAAAAACAGTATCAATATAATAAGAAAGTGTGCAATTTACAAACTTGCACATTGCTTCCTCATTATTTTTTTTGTTCATAAAGTTTAATTTATTAATTAATCTATGAGGAATTTGCCAATTTATATAACAATGATGAAAATGATGAAGCAATCTGCAAGTTTCTAATTTGCACATTTTTTTTATATTGGTAATTTTTTCTATTTTCACTATATTCTTTATGAGATAATATTCTTTATAGGGGAAAATAGGGCAGGAGTTGAGACACGGGGCACGTTGAAATACTGCTGGTTAGAGGAAAAGGGAGTTCTTTTTAGATAGGTTGCACTATGCCTTGTTTATCCAGGAGGTAATATAACTTTAGTTTTTACAGTCAGATTGTATTGCTTTGTTGTGAGCGAAAAAGTGTTTTTGAGTATTAAAAGTAATTTTAGTTTTTTAAGATGAACTGAGTTAATTAATTTATTATAATCATAGAAATTTTTGATTTATTACTGACTGATAGCCTATATAGCTGTGTTTAATTTGTGTTTTTGCACAGTAATCAATTTAGTTCGGGTTAGCTTTGAAAACTGCTATTAGAGTACCTTGAGACAAATAACTATAAAACAGGTTGAGACGCTAAACTTCTTGGGGCAAGACGAGATATCTTTAAAAATAACCATTTTAAAAAGTTAGGTATCTTGTTTTAGATTTGTTGCTTATTAAATATAGTCAGACAACAATAAAAACCTCAAGTAAAGGTTGTTTTGTTCTTTAAATTTTTTCATGTTTTGGCTTTTTTACGTTCTAATATTGTTCCTATTTCATATACATATATACAAGGTGTCCCATTTTAAATGCCGCAAGAAAATCTAGAAAAATATGAAAGATAATAAAATTCCATAGTTTGATAGGGGCTACACACATGATGAAAATATGGACTTGACCTTGAGTAATCTTTTCAAGGCCAGGTCAATGTGATCGTTGTTTCCTTAAATGAAACCCCCCATTTTATACTACATATTCTTGTAGCCCTTATCGAGACGTTTTTAAATCACTATAATAAAGCTCTCTTTCGTTGAGAATTTCTTAAGATATTTCAAATTTTGTCATGATATTTTTAATACAAAATATAAAATATCTCGTAAAGAATTTACTTTTCGATGACTTTACTTTCATACTTTTATACGTAAAATAATGGAAGGAATAGATTGTTGTAAAAAAATCAGAAAAAATAAAAGTGTAAAAATAAATATTATTATTCGATTTCTTTCATTATTCTACGTATAAAAGTATGAAGATCATAGAAAAGTGAATACTTCGCAAGATATTTCATATTTTGTATTAAAAATATCATAATAAAATTTAAAATATCTCAGGAAATTCTCAACGAAAAAGAGCTTTATTATAGTGTATTGAAAACGTTTCGACAAGGGCTACAAGAAATTAGGGGTTCCATTTAAGGAAACATCGATCATATTGACTTTGAAAAGGTCACTGAAAATCAAGTCCACCATTTTCATCACGGCCCCCATCAAAACATGCAACTTTTGTCTGAAATATCTTTTCGTATTTTCCATATTTTCAGAGATATTTGCCTATGACATTTAAAATGGGACACCCTGTATATCATATAACGTTCTAATATTTTTCCTATCTAATATATATATTTGTGTTATTATAAATATATATATATATACAGGGTGATTCAGAATAAGTATATTGTCCCGAAAATCTCACATTCTTGACGCGATTCTAAGACGATTTTTCCTCTACAAAAAATTTCCCCGAAGCTTAGGTTTTAAGTTACTATTTTTTTAAATTTTTAAAATTAAAAAATTTTTTTTAATTTTTTAAAAATAAAACCAGTAAAATTTATAAGCAATATACCCGGAACTACGAGTTATTAAAGTAAATAATTACCTTATCATATGTACAGGAAGTAGGCCTAGGCAAGGGCGGCGCGACTCACTGAAATTCACTGTCGCGAGCGCTTATGTGAGGCCAAGTGAGGCACCTGCTGCGATCAGCTGATTGTTGTACACTTCTTTCTCTCTCTCATTTACTCAATCACTTGTCACTTACTCACTCACGTTTCACTTTGTTCAGCTCGAAGGAAGAACCGTAACACACGCGGCAGCGTAACACACAACAAACGCGTTATCACGCCATGTATCAAGAGACACGGTAACGGGCGATAGTGTCTCGCGCCAAGTACACGCGGAGCGAGACCACCCCTTGGCAAGCAGTCGAACGATTTTTGGTTATGTTATTGTTGTGTTGCACTCGGTGACCTCGGTGTGCACTCGCCCTGCCAGCGTGCGGAGAGCTGGAGAGAGTACACCGGAGTGCACACCGAGGTCACCGAGTGCAACACAACAATAACATAACCAAAAATCGGTCGACTGCTTGCCAAGTAAATCGCAACTCGTCACGTCGCGTAAAAGAGTTACGGGGTGGTCTCGCTCCGCGTGTACTTGGCGCGAGACACTATCGCCCGTTACCGTGTCTCTTGATACATGGCGTGATAACGCGTTTGTTGTGTGTTGCGCTGCCGCGTATGTTACGGTTCTTCCTTCGAGATGAACAAAGTGAAACGTGAGTGAGTAAGTGACGAGTGATTGAGTAAATGAGAGAGAGAAAGAAGTGTGCAACAATCAGCTGATCGCAGCAGGTGCCTCACTTGGCCTCACATAAGCGCTCGCGACAGTGAATTTCAGTGAGTCGCGCCGCCCTTGCCTAGGCCTACCTCCTGTACATGTGATAAGGTAATTATTTACTTTAATAACTCGTAGTTCCGGGTATATTGCTCATAAATTTTACTAGTTTTATTTTTAAAAAATTAAAAAAATTTTTTTAATTTTAAAAATTTAAAAAAATAGTAACTCAAAACCTAAGCTTCGGGGAAATTTTTTGTAGAGGAAAAATCGTCTTAGAATCGCGTCAAGAATGTGAGATTTTCGGGACAATATACTTATTCTGAATCACCCTGTATATACGGGGTGTTAGAAAAGTCTGGAAACGGTCAAATATCTCGAAAACAAGACATTTTAGGAAAAATGTTTCATACAGTAGTTGTAGGGTTTAAGAAGATCTGTTTACTGACTTTATCAGTTTCATCTTAAGTGGCGTCGTTTAGGTCAAGTCTGGGTAACTGAATTTTTAAATTGGACTCCCTATTTTTTATTGCATATTCTTGTAGCCTTTGTCGAGAAGTTTTCAAAAGACTATAACAAAACTCTCTTTTGTTAAAAATGTCCCGAGATATTTCGAATTTTGTCATTAAATTTTTAATATAAAATATAAAATATCTCGTAAAGTATTCACTTTTCGTTGACTTTATCTTAATACTTTTATGCATGGAATAATGGAAAGAATCGATTGTTGTAAAAACAGAAAAAACATGTTAAAAATTTGATTGCATTTTGTACACATTTAATTTTACAAAATTGCAAATGTAAAAATTAATATTATTGTTTTATTTCTTTCATTATTCTACGTATAAAAGTATTAAGGTAAAGTCATCGAAAAGTGAATACTTTACGAGATATTTCATATTTTATATTAAAAATTTATTGACAAAATTTGAAATATCCCACGAAATTTTTAACGAAAGAGAGTTCTGTTATAGTGTTTTAAAAACGTGTCGGCAAGAGCTACAAGAATATGCAAAAAAAAATTGGAGGTTTAATTAAAAAAATTCAGTTACCCAGACTTGACCTAAACGACGCCACCTAAAATAAGATCAAACTGATAAAGTCAGTAAACAGATCATTTTAAACCCATAAACTTCCGTATAAAACATTTTTCCTAAAATGTCTTATTTTCGAGATATTTGACCCTTTCCAAACTTTTCTAACACCCTGTATATTATATGTACTGTCTCAACCTTCCTCACTGGGTTAGAGCTCTAAAAAAGTAGGTGTACTCGTCCGCCATTTTCTATCCAACCTAGTCCAATCGCATGTAAATTTCGTATACGTCAAAATACGCCTTTCGGTCTCGCGATTGGGCTAGATTGGATAGAAAATGGCGGACGAATATACTCACTTCTATAGAGTAGAGTCCTGACCGATTCCCCCTCCATGGTTCCTATTGAGCCCACAACTGACCGTTTGTAAACATGTGTATCTGTTACTTTGCACACGGACACAACACAGATGCACACGGATTTAGCTTCGGGCCCAATACTCGATTTTCATTGGTGGCCGCTATCAACCAATCAGCAAGCGAGAAAGCGGTTGCGCTTATCTTATTATTCAGGACTCTACTATAGAGCCTTAACTGGGTGTCTCAACCTAATGAAGCAGATTGACATTTTTCAAAAATTAATTTTTTTTATTTATTTAGGAAGTAAAGCACGCTAAAGTAATAAAAATTACAAAATTGAAGTAAATCTGTGCTGAAAATCACTTTAAAAAGAATTGTAGCATAAAAAAGATAGCGACTTAAATTTAGGTGTCTCAACGTGCCCCACTTTCCCCTATATATGAAATAGAGATAGAAAAGACTGACAAATATAATAGAATAAGAAATAATCCGATATCTCAAAATTTGCGAGTTAGAGCAACCAAGGGCATTTCTCTCAAAAAATTAAAAATAAGGAAGCAATCTAAATTTACGTAACGCACACTATAGATTTTCAGTACTAGCATCGAATATCAGAATGCAGCCTAGTTTTCGAGTTATAAAAAAAAATACTTACCTTATTATAGGCCGGTACAAGATATAAGGCAAGAGCGGCACCGTTGCAGGCACGAATAATATATCCACCGTTTGCTGGATGTAATACGTTAGCACCTAACAAACAATTAACTTATATTCACTCACTCACAGAGATAAATGACTATACTAACATATTTACACGGCGGATTATAATCCGATTTAGAAACTATTGTATACTATCCGATCCAAATTAAATGTTTCTTCTTTTGATCATAATGATCATAAATAGAAGCGGTAAAACTGACGTTTAGGAAAAGCAATCCCGATGACCTTGACCTTGACATATGTTGTCAAGGTCACCCTCCTGAGTGACTTTCAAAAGGTTTTAACCGTCGCTTATTTTTTATTAAAAAGTTATTAACCAAAAAGATAAAAAAATATAGCCATTATTTTGAGTATTGAAAGCCATAAACGACTATTGTATATATAAAAAAAATATACATATACATATATCGAAAGAAATTAATTTTAAATGCTTAAAGTAAAAAAAAATTCATATTATGAAAAAAGAAAGAAAAATTGTAAATCAGATTTATAAAACACGAAATTATAAGTCACCGTGTCAATGTATAAATATATACTTAGTCAATATCACAATGATATAGATAACCGTTAACAAACAATTCATCACTCACAGAGATAAGTCACGATATACGCTTGGCACAAGACACTACCGTACTTCTTGATCGCGTCAAATCGGCCCGCAGAGGCAAAAAACGAAACACCTTCTGCGATTATTGCCTGATCGCACACGAGAATACGTACATACGTACACAGAGATTTCAATAATCTCAATAAGCTACGTCCAGTGTCACTTTCTTTCCGACATGAGAAGACAGTAATGCCACGAAGTGTGCAAACCGTGTAATACAATGCAGTCGCTATGTGTCTAAGGGCTCAGACACAATGCGAGGAATAAGGAACAAGGAATAGATATTAATGGTCGCATCCTTTTTCAATGCACGTCTATTAAAAAAGGATGCGACTATAAATTCTATTTCTTGTTCCTTATTCGTCGCATTGTGTCCGAGCCTTAACAGTGTGCCGTCGGAAAATTGAGATAAATATAACCGTGAAGCGGCTCATACTCGTCGCGAGTCCGGCTCGGCTCGGTTTCCACTCGTTCGTGGGTGAGATGTTACAAGACGGGCTCGGCATCCGACGAGCCAAATTTCGGGACTATTCGGGAGTGTGTGTGTGGTGAAAAACGTTTGAGTCCGGTTCGCGAATCAAACTCGTACATGTTATAAGCCGCTTTAGACGTCCGCGCCGCGTCGTCGAGATTAGATCAACGGGATCAACGTTTATAGAATCGAGACTATCCGGGAGTATGTGTGTGTGTGGTGAAAAACAATTACTACAAACGCTGCGTGTTACATGGTGTATTTTCGGCAATTTATCAAATTGCATGTGAACTTTTATACGAAAAATCGCATCGTATACCGTTAATTTAAGTTCTGAGAGTAAATTCGGTTCCACTCGTCGGGACTCAGGACTCGGGACAAGTAGGCCGTGCCGCCCGCACGCCGCACCGTCAGTACATTTTGATTTTGGAACGCGCTCGGGTGTGCTTCACATGCTTGTCGATCGACAGCTACATGTGACTAATTACGAGAGAGTACGAGGAGAAATAATAGGTATGTACAAAGAAATATTACGGTATTTAATTAATAAGGGCCACTATTTCCAACATGTTAACCTCTAACCGACAGTTTAAGTTGGCTATTCGGTTAGAGGTTAGGTTAGAGGTTAACAGACGTTGGAAATAGTGGCCCAGAATCGTTAATTTCATAAATCATGATCTTCATTAAATCTGTTTTGTCGAATAGAACGAAATGGAGAAGAAGACTACGCGTAAAAAGGTTTTTAAGCGTAACGGAGATGACGACGAGCGTAAAGCTGAGAAGCGGTCAAAAGTGTTGTACAATAGAAAGTTCACGACGCCTTTGAGGAATAAGCGGAAAAATGAATATGATCCTGACGAAGAAGCTAGGTAAAAACGTTTGGAGAATAAGACGAACGCTTTTTTACGACGATTTTTTACGACGCGAATATTTAAATGGTATATTCAATTTGTAGGTTAGAGAAAATAGTCTTTGGCGATCCGAGCGATATCGTAAGCAACTTATTAGGTGATAAGTCTGAGACGAAGGCAAAAGATGAACCAGTTGATGTTTCCGAAACGGTAGACGATAGCAAGGATAATGAAAGAGTCAGCGTGGATAGCGAGGATAGCGAGGTTGAATCGGATCAGGATATTTCAGTTTTAAGTCGTAGCGATGGTATGACGAAGCCGAAGGAAAAGGAAGCGGCATGGATAAACGAGGACGATTACAATTACACGTAAAAAGAAATATCTTTTGATACGTATATTGTATATTTCTTCTAATTTGTATAGATTTCTATTTTTTCCGACAGTGTAGATGCGGCTCTGAACATGCAGAATCGCAAATTGCCGTGCGAGAGGTCGGAAAAATTGTATACCACATATTTGGAGAACAGATACAAATTGTTTGTGGGCACTCCCAAGTGGGCTTAACTCGAGAGGAAGGAAGAGACTGATGACGACGACTTGGATAGCGATATCTTGAAGGTACTTTGGCGTTTTGGAATTCCTCTTCAGCTCAGTAGATTGGAATCTTAATAAATCGTTTCCCGTATTTAGCACAGTTGCCATTTGGAAGCGCCGAAAGTAAAGAATCTACCGAAAAACGTTATTGACATCAAGGCGCTCAAGGCTTTGAATAAAAGCACTCACACGGAAGGCCCTATTATTACCAGCGTAGAATTTCATCCGTCATCCACCGTGGCTCTGGTCGCTGGTACAGCAGGCGTCTTATCCCTACTTCAGGTATTTAAATATTATTTTGATGTATTAAGAAATCTTCCTGTCTAGAAGATAGATATAATCGGATATATAGCGCGATGAATAAAGATTTCACATGCGTTTCTACTCTCGTAATTTCCTTTCCTTAGATTCTATAATTCCATTATTTTACGTTATCTTAAATATTAATAAAAATCGTTCTTTACAGGTGGATGGCCATACAAATGAGAAATTGCATAGCATGCAATTTAAAAAATACCCAATTAGCAAAGCGACATTTATGAAGGAGGGAACGGAAATCTTGCTTAGCTCCCAATATTATCCGTATTGTCATACTTATGATTTGATGAACGGCAAGACATATAAATTACCTCTGCCGCACAAGATTACAAATATGAAGGTTTGTGGAATCACCGATCTGTCGTATCAGGAACAATTTATGTAGATTGAAGGTTGCAGTATATATTTTGATATTTCCAGCGTTACGAAGTGTCCCCTGATGGCAAATTAATAGCCTTGTGCGGAAGACTGGGCGAAATATATTTGTTACACAGCTTTACTAAAGAACTTGTCGGCATACTAAAGATGAATTCGAAATGTAGGGTATTGGCGTTTACACCAGACAGTAAAACGCTTATCACACACGGTAGTGAGTAGACTTGTACGATTTTCTGTATACACTTTCCAACGTGATTTTTAAGGATTGGTATATCATATCTTTTTTCTTATTCAACCGTAGACTGCAACGAGATGTACATATGGGATCTGAATACTCGCACGTGCATCAATCGTGCTGTAGATGATGGGTGCTTATCTTGCGCATCGCTCGCCGTGCCCCCAAGCGGCCAATTTGTGGCTACAGGCAGCGCGTAAGGTGTGGTTAATCTGTACGACATGAAAACTGTACTGGAGGATCAAATCCAAGCGCCTTTAAAGATAATAATGAATCTCGTGATTAAAATATTACCTAGAGCATCAGTTGATTTAGGATAAGATTCAAAGAGCCATAGAAGATGCTGTAAGAAACGATATATGGCAGTGTTCAACAAATGCCATCAAAGAAGAATGTTATTTTAATAAATCCTTTACCCCTAAGAATGAGGACGTTTCTGTAGATAATTAAGACAAAACTGGTAGCTCCAGTAGATAATGAAACAGATAACACGTGAGATATGTTTAATGTGATAAATAGGACAGATTTATTTATCATTACTACAGCGAGAAAAAATAAATTCTTCCTGTAACTAAAGTAATGCAATGACATGTATGCGCATTTATATATGTGTATATCTATATATTGTGAATATGTTTATATGTAAGTATTATATAACTTAGAATTATGTCTCGTAGTTTGAAACAGAAAAATTTTCGCTCTCAGCCGATGGCTCGCGAGACACGAGCAGGGATGTCAGATTTAGGCCGGGAGTCACTCGAGAGTCGGCTGGTGGGGGACACACACGCAAAAGAAAGCAGGTACTTGTGTTCGCAGGTACGTGCTTTCTCTTGCGTGCGCACGTCCCCCACTAGCCGACCCTCGAGTGACTCCCGGCTTTAAAATCTGACATCCCTGGACACGTTAACGAACATAATGTAATTTTTATAAATATTTAGTTTCTGTAATTAATATTTATAACAATCGTAGCAGAAAGTGGGAAATGTTTTGTACATTAGTTATTGCTTGGTATAATCTTATTTAATCATTTGATGATTCTGTTATTTATAATAATGTTAAGCGAAAAGTTATTAAAGCAAAAAGTTTAACAATCTACATTATGTTATATAGGGTTACCTATTTTAATGGAAACAGTTGTATATATCTTAAACTTGACGTACAAAAGAAACGTTTCAGACAAAAGTTCTATGGTTTAGAAGGGGAAAAATAATGGTAAAATTAGTTTAGAAGGGGACAAATAATGGTAAAATTAGTTTTCGAAAAAAAATATTTATTTTTGAAGTCATGAAAGTCATCGCTATCTTTTTAAATCGAAGTATATGATTTTTTTTCCATATAACAATAATCTTAAAACTGTAGCACTATTTCAACCGACGTAGCGTTATTTATGATTTATTCTTATTGTTATGTACCTGTTGTATGTATATTTATATATGATATATATACGTGTCTTAAAAAATAAATCGGTTGTTTTATCTTGATGGAAGGATTTTAAAGGTTTGATACAATTATATAATATAAATTTTGCTCCGATTCTATACATATCTTTTCTAATTTAGGCGGACTGGCAACACATAAATTTGTTTCATTTAACTTTTATATCTTTGTTCATAAGGCCATCACAAATATCATGAAAGCTTATTATAACACAACAGAATTATTATAGAAATATAGTAAAATGCTGATGATTTATTGTGTAATATAAATCGTACATTTTAAATGTATAAAGTACCGTTTAAATCAATGTCAAATGCATATAAATAAATTTTATCATAATTTAGAATATCTAGAGCTACAGAAATATAAATTTTATAAGTTATATTTGCCAATGTACTTTAATTTTGCAAGTGCAATAAACGTTCTTTAAAAAGTGATAATTTTATAATACCTACATATATATATGAATAACTTCCGTGTTATCTTTTAAAAACTTATTCTTTTAATCTTTTACAGAAAATGGTCGTTTGATTCCATCTCAACTATATATGTTTCGATTGCTCTAGATATAGAGATTTTTAAAACGAGCACAAAAGTCTATAAGCGATACCACATCAGATACGAAAAAATCGCTCCGGCTTAAAAAATAAATAGTCGTTTTGTTTTCTTCGTGAAGACTGTTGCTATTGCTGGTGTCCGCGTCCTCGTACTCGTCCTCGTCCTCTGCCCCAGTAACGGTGAGGATCCGATAGTTTGACTAAAAACTGCATGAATTGATCTTTCTGTGATCTAATCCCCCGACCTCTTCCTCTTGGTCGAACTGTAAAGAAATAAAAATATATAGCTACTGTGTAAGTATATTTATTAAAGCACAATAAAAATGTAATAAATTAAATGTATATATAATATTAATTACAATTTTACCTCTAATATTATAGTCCTCGGCAGCGACAGGATCGGCGACGGGAGCGGCAGCGACAGGATCCGCGACGGCGACGGGAGCAGCAGCGACAGGATCGGCGACGGGAGCGGCAGCGACAAGATCGGCGACGGCGACGGGAGCGGCACGTGGATTGTCGAACCGTTTGGCTCGGGGACGATTGCCGTTCGCATCCGCAGCGGCAACACCAACGGCGACGACGGGACGACGATTGACGATGGCGACATTGACGACAGGACCAGCGGCGACGGGTTCGGCAACCGATAATTGAGTGGACTGTTCTCTCCACTCCATGTCGTTCATGTCGTCGTCGTCTAGTAACATCTGGAACAAAAAACTTTGTTTGTGTAAAATTGTACGATAAAAATTGTTATAAAATAAAAAGACTTACGTTTTTTTCCTTTTCGTTTGCCATTGTAACGGCCAAAAGGTGAAACAAGCTCGAAAAATCGGAAGGATAACTTGGAACTGAGTCCGGTGCAGGCCTTTAACCGATCTTCTTCTTCTTGTCTACGGGCCTCCAAACGGAGACTATTACCCTGGGTATTGAGCTCGGGTTACCGTGGGCACCTTCCAAGGAACTGCGCGGATCACTTCCCCCTGCGGTGTGTGTTGTCCGAACACGTCCGTACCCGCACGACACGAACGGATGAGGCACGTCTGAAAACACTGAGCTCACCTAGCGGAATGCCTCTAACCGGTCAAAGACCAAAAATAATTATGTCGGCAGCCGTTGCTACCGGCACGTAGGCGAGGCACGCGCCCGGCGCCACAGGATATCACGTGGGAGGGACTCCGCCAATGGCCTCGCAGGGTGTCGCTCATGTCGCTAGGTGTGAGGCGCTGATTATGGCTGCGAGCCACTTGACGCTACAAATGCTTTGGGTGCGTTCCACTTAACGCTCGCAACGCTCATAGAATCATTTCATCTTTGTTGTTTGTTTAATGTTAAACAAAGACGAATGGTATTCACGAACATTGTGAGCGTTAAGTGGAAACGCACCTTTTGATTTCTTCATTAAAAGACGCCTCACATCTAGCGACATGAGCGACATCCTGCGAGGCCATTGGCGGAGTCCCTCCCACGTGATATCCTGTGGCGCTGGGCGCGTGCCTCGCCTACGTGCCGGTAGCAACGGCTGCCGACATAATTGTTTTTGGTTTTTGACCGGTTACAGGCATTCCGTTAGGTGAGCTAAGTGTTTTCAGACGTGCTTCATCCGTTCGTGTCGTGCGGGTACGGACGTGTTCGGACAACACACACCGCAGGGGGAAGTGAACCGCGCAGTTCCTGGGAACGTGCCCACGGTAACCCGAGCTCAATACCCAGGGTAATAGTCTCCGTGTGGAGGCCCGTAGACAAGAAGAAGAAGACCGGTTAAAGGCCTGTACCGGACTCAGTTCCAAGTTATCCTTCCGATTTTTCGAGCTTGTTTCACCTTTTGACCGTTACAATGGCAAACGAAAAGAAAAAAAACGTAAGTCTTTTTATTTTATAACAATTTTTATCGTACAATTGTACACAAACAAAGTTTTTTGTTCCAGATGTTACTAGACGACGACGACATGGACGACATGGAGTGGAGAGAACTGTCCACTCTCTGTCAATTATCGGTTGCCGAACCCGTCGCCGCTGGTCCTGTCGCCAATGTCGCCATCGTCAATCGTCGTCCCGTCGTCGCCGTTGGTGTTGCCGCTGCGGATCCGAAAGGCAATCGTCCCCGAGCCAATCGGTTCGACAATCCACGTGCCGCTCCCGTCGCCGTCGCCGATCTTGTCGCTGCCGCTCCCGTCGCCGATCCTGTTGCTGCTGCTCCCGTCGCCGTCGCCGATCCTGTCGCTGCCGCTCCCGTCGCAGATCCTGTCGCTGCCGAGGACTATAATATTAGAGGTAAAATTTTAATTAATATTATATATACATTTAATTTATTACATTTTTATTGTGCTTTAATAAATATACTTACACAGTAGCTATATATTTTTAGTTCTTTACAGTTCGACGAAGAGGAAGAGGTCGGGGGATTAGATCACAGAAAGATCAATTCATGCAGTTTTTAGTCAAACTATCGGATCCTCACCGTTACTGGGGCAGGGGACGAGGACGAGGACGAGGACGAGGACGCGGACACCAGCAACAGCAACAGTCTTCACGAAGAAAACAAAACGACTATTTATTTTTTAAGCCGGAGCTATTTTTTCGTATCTGATGTGGTATCGCTTATAGACTTTTGTGCTTGTTTTAAAAATCTCTATATCCAGAGCAATCGAAACATATATAGTTGAGATGGAATCAAACGACCATTTTCTGTAAAAGATTAAAAGAATAAGTTTTTAAAAGATAACACGGAAGTTATTTATATATATATGTAGGTATTATAAAATTATCACTTTTTAAAGAACGTTTATTGCACTTGCAAAATTAAAGTACATTGGCAAATATAACTTATAAAATTTATATTTCTGTAGCTCTAGATATTCTAAATTATGATAAAATTTATTTATATGCATTTGACATTGATTTAAACGGTACTTTATACATTTAAAATGAACAATTTATATTACACAATAAATCATCAGCATTTTACTATATTTCTATAATAATTCTGTTGTGTTATAATAAGCTTTCATGATATTTGTGATGGCCTTATGAACAAAGATATAAAAGTTAAATGAAACAAATTTATGTGTTGCCAGTCCGCCTAAATTAGAAAAGATATGTATAGAATCGGAGCAAAATTTATATTATATAATTGTATCAAACCTTTAAAATCCTTCCATCAAGATAAAACAACCGATTTATTTTTTAAGACACGTATATATATATCATATACAAATATACATACAACAGGTACATAACAATAAGAATAAATCATAAATAACGCTACGTCGGTTGAAATAGTGCTACAGTTTTAAGATTATTGTTATATGGAAAAAAAATCATATACTTCTATTTAAAAAGATAGCGATGACTTTCATGACTTCAAAAATAAATATTTTTTTTCGAAAACTAATTTTACCATTATTTGTCCCCTTCTAAACTAATTTTACCATTATTTTTCCCCTTCTAAAACATAGAACTTTTGTCTGAAACGTTTCTTTTGTACGTCAAGTTTAAGATATATACAACTGTTTCCATTAAAATAGGTAACCCTATATAACATAATGTAGATTGTTAAACTTTTTGCTTTAATAACTTTTCGCTTAACATTATTATAAATAACAGTATCATCAAATGATTAAATAAGATTATACCAAGCAATAACTAATGTACAAAACATTTCCCACTTTCTGCTACGATTGTTATAAATATTAATTACAGAAACTAAATATTTATAAAAATTACATTATGTTCGTTAACGTGTCCAGGGATGTCAGATTTTAAAGCCGAGAGTCACTCGAGGGTCGGCTAGTGGGGGACGTGCGCACGCAAGAGAAAGCACGTACCTGCGAACACAAGTACCTGCTTTCTTTTGCGTGTGTGTCCCCCACCAGCCGACTCTCGAGTGACTCCCGGCCTAAATCTGACACCCCTGCTCGTGTCTCGCGAGCCATCGGCTAAGAGCGAAAATTTTTCTGTTTCAAACTACGAGACATAATTCTAAGTTATATAATACTTACATATAAACATATTCACAATATATAGATATACACATATATAAATGCGCATACATGTCATTGCATTACTTTAGTTACAGGAAGAATTTATTTTTTCTCGCTGTAGTAATGATAAATAAATCTGTCCTACTTATCACATTAAACATATCTCACGTGTTATCTGTTTCATTATCTACTGGAGCTACCAGTTTTGTCTTAATTATCTACAGAAACGTCCTCATTCTTAGGGGTAAAGGATTTATTAAAATAACATTCTTCTTTGATGGCATTTGTTGAACACTGCCATATATCGTTTCTTACAGCATCTTCGATGGCTCTTTGAATCTTATCCTAAATCAACTGATGCTCTAGGTAATATTTTAATCACGAGATTCATCATTATCTTTAAAGGCGCGGGGATTTGATCCTCCAGTACAGTTTTCATGTCGTACAGATTAACCACACCTTACGCGCTGCCTGTAGCCACAAATTGGCCGCTCGGGGGCACGGCGAGCGATGCGCAAGATAAGCACCCATCATCTACAGCACGATTGATGCACGTGCGAGTATTCAGATCCCATATGTACATCTCGTTGCAGTCTACGGTTGAATAAGAAAAAAGATATGATATACCAATCCTTAAAAATCACGTTGGAAAGTGTATACAGAAAATCGTACAAGTCTACTCACTACCGTGTGTGATAAGCGTTTTACTGTCTGGTGTAAACGCCAATACCCTACATTTCGAATTCATCTTTAGTATGCCGACAAGTTCTTTAGTAAAGCTGTGTAACAAATATATTTCGCCCAGTCTTCCGCACAAGGCTATTAATTTGCCATCAGGGGACACTTCGTAACGCTGGAAATATCAAAATATAATTGGGTATTTTTTAAATTGCATGCAATTTCTCATTTGTATGGCCATCCACCTGTAAAGAACGATTTTTATTAATATTTAAGATAACGTAAAATAATGGAATTATAGAATCTAAGGAAAGGAAATTACGAGAGTAGAAACGCATGTGAAATCTTTATTCATCGCGCTATATATCCGATTATATCTATCTTCTAGACAGGAAGATTTCTTAATACATCAAAATAATATTTAAATACCTGAAGTAGGGATAAGACGCCTGCTGTACCAGCGACCAGAGCCACGGTGGATGACGGATGAAATTCTACGCTGGTAATAATAGGGCCTTCCGTGTGAGTGCTTTTATTCAAAGCCTTGAGCGCCTTGATGTCAATAACGTTTTTCGGTAGATTCTTTACTTTCGGCGCTTCCAAATGGCAACTGTGCTAAATACGGGAAACGATTTATTAAGATTCCAATCTACTGAGCTGAAGAGGAATTCCAAAACGCCAAAGTACCTTCAAGATATCGCTATCCAAGTCGTCGTCATCAGTCTCTTCCTTCCTCTCGAGTTAAGCCCACTTGGGAGTGCCCACAAACAATTTGTATCTGTTCTCCAAATATGTGGTATACAATTTTTCCGACCTCTCGCACGGCAATTTGCGATTCTGCATGTTCAGAGCCGCATCTACACTGTCGGAAAAAATAGAAATCTATACAAATTAGAAGAAATATACAATATACGTATCAAAAGATATTTCTTTTTACGTGTAATTGTAATCGTCCTCGTTTATCCATGCCGCTTCCTTTTCCTTCGGCTTCGTCATACCATCGCTACGACTTAAAACTGAAATATCCTGATCCGATTCAACCTCGCTATCCTCGCTATCCACGCTGACTCTTTCATTATCCTTGCTATCGTCTACCGTTTCGGAAACATCAACTGGTTCATCTTTTGCCTTCGTCTCAGACTTATCACCTAATAAGTTGCTTACGATATCGCTCGGATCGCCAAAGACTATTTTCTCTAACCTACAAATTGAATATACCATTTAAATATTCGCGTCGTAAAAAATCGTCGTAAAAAAGCGTTCGTCTTATTCTCCAAACGTTTTTACCTAGCTTCTTCGTCAGGATCATATTCATTTTTCCGCTTATTCCTCAAAGGCGTCGTGAACTTTCTATTGTACAACACTTTTGACCGCTTCTCAGCTTTACGCTCGTCGTCATCTCCGTTACGCTTAAAAACCTTTTTACGCGTAGTCTTCTTCTCCATTTCGTTCTATTCGACAAAACAGATTTAATGAAGATCATGATTTATGAAATTAACGATTCTGGGCCACTATTTCCAACGTCTGTTAACCTCTAACCTAACCTCTAACCGAATAGCCAACTTAAACTGTCGGTTAGAGGTTAACATGTTGGAAATAGTGGCCCTTATTAATTAAATACCGTAATATTTCTTTGTACATACCTATTATTTCTCCTCGTACTCTCTCGTAATTAGTCACATGTAGCTGTCGATCGACAAGCATGTGAAGCACACCCGAGCGCGTTCCAAAATCAAAATGTACTGACGGTGCGGCGTACGGGCGGCACGGCCTACTTGTCCCGAGTCCTGAGTCCCGACGAGTGGAACCGAATTTACTCTCGGAACTTAAATTAACGGTATACGATGCGATTTTTCGTATAAAAGTTCACATGCAATTTGATAAATTGCCGAAAATACACCATGTGACACGCAGCGTTTGTAGTAATCGTTTTTCACCACACACACACATACTCCCGAATAGTCTCGATTCTATAAACGTTGATCCCGTTGATCTAATCTCGACGACGCGGCGCGGACGTCTAAAGCGGCTTATAACATGTACGAGTTTGATTCGCGAACCGGACTCAAACGTTTTTCACCACACACACACTCCCGAATAGTCCCGAAATTTGGCTCGTCGGATGCCGAGCCCGTCTTGTAACATCTCACCCACGAACGAGTGGAAACCGAGCCGAGCCGGACTCGCGACGAGTATGAGCCGCTTCACGGTTATATTTATCTCAATTAGGATTGTGCGAATCAATCCTCCCTGCGGTGTCAATATATAATGTGACATGACACGTTAACCTCACTCACTTCGACGCGTGTGATAACGATGACTCGATCGATCTCTCTCGCGAACGCGATTTATTTAGAGAATATAAATAACCTCACTTTAGCTCGTAAGAGACGAGATTAAGCGAGCGAGCAAGCGAGCGAGAGAGAGCGTGAGTTTATTATCACGCACAATATAGTTTACTTACGATAGATTGCACGTTATCCACTTTACGGTTATGTTTACTCGTCACCTCACATGTGACCGATCGATCGAACTAATACGCATCTCTATTCTCTACGCGTAGAGACTAGAGTGCCGCATAACGGCAAGGGTATGAACGCCACAAGAAAATTAGACTCGCGCGCCGTGGCAAACACAGCAAACGGAGAACGTGGACGTATCTTAAATGAAAATTTTCAGGATCGGAATTTGCATCGTAATATCTCCGCTCGTAGGGCACGTAGCGGAAATGTAAAAACACTTTTATTATATAAATTTTGTCCAAGCTTTACGATAAGCCTAGTTAGAACTTGATCCGTTCACTGGTTATCGAGATCTAAAAATCTCGGGTACTCGCAACTCGTCGCGTCGCGTATATAGAGCCACGGCTGTCTCGCTCCGCGCGTACTTGGCGCGAGACACTACCGTGTCTCTTGATATAATACTTAATACAGCAGTAGTTATCAAGTATATTGATGGGTGGTCCATATCGCGAAGAAATCATCCTGACAAATATTATCGTTTATGTAGTAAAACGGAAAGAGCATTGTTGTAATGACTAGAGCTCAATGACAGTAAGTGTGACTGTGCGTTTGTTAAAAGGGAACTGATGTCAAGTACTTCAATCTACTAAAGAAATCAGTGTATTTGTATAGAATTATTGCGTCGGACTTAAGAGTTTTATTTACTACATACTCGTAAATATCAATATGTGAACTAGATATGGTAAAGTGTACGTAATAACGCATAAAAATTTCAACTTATTTTGACATAATAATGCAAGAAAGAAACTCATATGACTTTTTGCTTTTGATACTATATACATATATTATTGTACTATATACGTCTATATATTTAAAGGTTATTTCTACAAATCCTATAATAATTTATTCTACATAAAATAATCATTATACATATATAGACTAGAATTATAAATATTATTTAAATCCAGAATTTGATTAGGAATTATAATAATTATATTGAATACTGTCAATATTATAGTGTCTGAATATATATTCTATAATTCTAATCCATTTATATACATACATACATGTTATAACACTAATATGTTTATAGATTATTACATAAAACGTTATTATAAGATATATAAATGAATTGATATAAAGAAAATTCAAGACGATACTATGTTAATTATTAATTAATAAATAACCTCGGTTGTACCTTCTAGGGTTAATGAAGCCATTAGTAAATTATATTCGTAAGAAAATTAATGTTTAAATCATAAAATAAAATCGTTTTGCGTTATGTAAAAATGTGAAATAAAATTTCTTGTCAAGTGCATTTATTTATTGATATTCTTTTTACATACATACATGTTATAACACTAATATGTTTATAGATTATGTTTAATCAAGATTAAACATTATTTATTTTTAAATTAATGATATATTAGTACGATAAATATCTATTAGACTTGATAATTATAATAAAACTTCACATTTTAGTGATTTCGCATAGAAAGCTTTATATCTGATATTTATGATTATATCTTTTAAAATTATTTTAAAAAATTACTAAGATATGATGTACTAAGATATGTATGATGTACTAAGAGTATATTAATATACGCATAAACTTTATTTTATACTCTGTAACTTTATTTGCAGATCGTGAAAATGTCTAACGATACGCTTACAACATGGCAAAAAGTAAATTATTCCAATCCAGGAAGCGGCTAATCATAAATGTTTAATAAATGTATGTGTGTATGTGTAGATATATATATATACTACGTATATAATATCAATGTCCATATACAGAAACTATACATATAGATAGATAATATATGGAAAACGAGTAAGAACTAGAGCTTCTTCGATAAGTTAAGTCCCGCTATGTCCTTTCGCTTTTGTCCTTGTCCTCGTCCTCGTCCTCTATACCGGTAGGGATTTGCTAACTGGAACAATAATTGTTGAAACCGCTCTTCTTGTTTTTTTATTTCAGATGCTCTACCTCTTGGCCGAACTGTAACAAAGAAAAATATATACCTAGATACTATGTAAGTATTATAAAATTCAAGAATATGTATATGGTGTGTAATAAAAAAAATATACTAATATTAATTTTAAAATTTTACCTCGTCTATGATCTTCATCGGCATTGGCGACAGCATTGGCGACGGCGACGGGAGCGGCAGCGGCAGCAACGGGACCGACGGTACCAGGAGGATCGACGACAACGAGACGATTAGCGACGGGACGCTTGGTGACGGGACGGGTGGCGACAGGACCCTTATCAGCAAGACCGATGGTGCCAGGATCAGCGACGACGGGACGATTGGTAGTGACGGGATCGATATGTTGTGAAGAAAATTCCTCAAATTCCTCATCGTCGTCCATTAACATCTAATGTTACATAAAAAAAACACATATTGCGTCAAACAATAAAACATTATTAAAAACACAGCACTTACACGTTCTTCTTCTTTTTCTTTCTCCATGTCTCCGCGGATGTTCAATCTGCGTATTATAAACGGCCGGCGGCGAGATCGACCGTAAAATATGGTGATCGGTGATGGCGGTGACGGAAACAGCGGCGACAGGATTGTGGTGAACCGTGGTGAACGGAACCGCGGCGACGATGCGACGATAGCGGACAAAGTGTGCGTAAAGTCTCTAGAGAATGAGTTCCTTTTTCGGTGTAGATGAGCCATAGACTTATATAGATAGACCGGCCCCTGCCGTGAGAGCACGCGTTAGAAGATCGACGGTGCAGACATAGCCGTGGTGGTCGGTTCTCTCTCTCTCTTCTGATCGCTTGGTGGGGATAGACGACTCGACTAAGCATAGATAAGTAGGTGCAGTAGGTACAACTATCGTCCCTATAGATAGCGCGCTCAGAATTCATGTAACATGTAACACCCTGATTTTTCAAGCCTACATATCCCGTGTCTTTTTTACTGTCCCAACTGACTCCGTGAGGTACATCAGCAATTACATGAACCTAAACCTCAATAAAATTTCCGCTATATAATTCTTCTAAAGTAACATACAGGTCCATCACTGTAACGTTTGAACCTCTGAGAGTTTGCTGCTGTTGGTGCGATTTTCCACCAAAGTGGAAATTAATATCGCCAAAGAAACTCGCGAAAGGATCTATGTTATTGTTTATCATGCCGTCTTTCTTCAAGCATTTCTCTCCACACTAGTTGTACATTTCTCTTTTCTCAGCGTCTGACAGTACCTCATACGCTACTCCCAAGTCTTGAAACTTTTGAAAGGCGTCTGGATCATCTTTTTTATTCTTATCCGGATGCAGTTTCTTTGCTAATCGTCTGCAAGCCTTCTTAATTGCGTGTGTACTAGCGCTACGTGATAAAATTAATACCTGCAAAAAAAGAAGGTAATAATTATAATATTTTTTTAACAGCACAAAAATACAATACTAAAGTATTCTAACTTTTTAAGTAATTTATTAAAAACACCATGTAATTTTTACCGACTATCCAATGATCGATAATAATTGATTGTGATCGTCGTAACAGTTATCGTAACCTCATCGATGAGTTGCAACTTGAACTCTGACGATAACGACACTTGTTCTAGCGTTACAACAGTAACGTAATCTGTCAGCCTTCTCGACGTGCGAAGAAAAGTGCAGTGTTTATAGATATATTAACATAGATGTATTGTTTACGAGAGCTTCTTTACTTACGACCACGATCGCAGCGTTACGATAGATGTAGACGCATCTTAATAATTTATACGATAACTATCACGACGAACGTTACGATCGTCGTAATGAGCTTACGATCCATCGTAATGCTGCAGTCGTGGTCGTAAGCAAAGAAGCTGTCGTAAACAATTATATGTTAATATATCTAATTATAAACACACTTCTCTTCGCGCGTCGAGAAGGCTGACATGTTAGGTTATACTGTTGTAACGCTAGACAAGTGTCACAATCTTCCGAGTTCAAGTTGAGTCAACTCATATAATGAGGTTAAAAGTAACGATAGCTGTCGAGCGTTACAATCGTCGTAAGGAGCTTAACATTACGATAAATGTTAACACAGCCTCGCGCACCAACTGACGTATATACACGTTAGTCACGTCACTGCACATAAACATGCTGTCTCTTCCGTTGTTATGGAGACGCTCGAGACTGGCGATCTCGCTCTCTCTCGCGAACGCGATTTATTTATAAGCCCAAAGGATTGTTCGAATCAATCCTCCCTGCGGTGTCAATATGACATGACACGTTAACCTCACTCACTTTGACGCGTGTGATGATGACTCGATCAATTTCTCTCGTGAACGCGATTTATTTAGAAAAAATCTATTTTACCGACAGTAAAGACATGTGCACCGCTGGCGATACTTCGCTGCTCTAATGGAAAATAAAAGTGACACGAAACAGTAGCGCCGCGGCGCACCGTGACGAGAATATGAAAGTGACGGTCCGGAACGATGATGACGACGACGATGACGTATCTTAATTGATAATTTCACACTTTATCCTTTGCATCGTAATATCTCCGCTCGTAGGGCACGTAGCGGAAAAATAAAAACACTTTTCTTATATAAATTTGATCCAAGCTTTACAATAAGCCTAGTTAGAACTTGATCCGTTCACTGGTTATCGAGATCTAAAAATCTCGGGTACTCGCATCATCTTCTATCGGCCCGAACGTTGTTTACGACGACGGATCGAGCCGGCTCGGCCTCGCTCGTCACGCATAACGCGGAGTGTGCGACACGCGGGGCGCAAGCGGGGCGCGAGCGCGATCTCGGGTAGATACGCGATCTTTTAAATTGTTGAACAAAAGTAACGTTTATTCCTAAACAATGTCAAAACATAAATAATTTCAGAAATCACTTAAATGTGCAAACCTGCAAATATTTGAGGACCATGGTTATAATTTTTACTAGTTAAAATAGTGGTTAAAATAGGTGCCAACTTCTCAAATTTTTCAATCATTTCGAGAGCAGAATTTCATGTAATCAAAATATCTTGTGTAAAATACAGTATACCTTCACTCTTCCCATGCTTTCGCTGCTCTAATCTAATAAAGTGTATCTGATACAATGGTATTTTGCTTAAAATATGTAACAATATGTTTGATTTGTGCAATTTTTTTTTCAAGACCCGTTGTGTCTTTTTTACTTATACTTATTTAAAATATTAGTAGGGAAAGGTGCTGTACCTTGGAATACTTTTAAGTTATTTATTTTTTTGAGCCACAGTTTTAATTTAAAAATTTTAGAAAAAATATATTATTAAAGTACATATATATATCTTCCAATAAAAAAAGATTCAAATTTTTATTACCATCTGGTAAGAAAGTACTACAGAAATTTTTTACAATTGGTAATTTTGTTTCAAGGTACAGCAGCCTTGCTGTACCTTAGAACACCTGTGAACAATTGTAATTTAAAAAAAAAGTTAATTTTTTCAAAAAAATATAATATTTTATTAAATTCAGTGACATTTTGGTGAATTATTAAACTGAAAAAAAAAAAATCAAATCTAACGAGATAAATCATTGTCGTCATAAATAAAAACAGCCGTTCTCTTATTTCATGAATTTGATAAGTAATTTTGCGTGTTTTACCTAATTGCTTTTACTTTTTTTTCTGATAAAATACACCCCCCAAAAATTAAGGAATCAAGAAAAATTGTCTAAAAAATAGGAAAATTTTGAACAGCTATAACTTTGTTTAAAAAAATGGAAATCTAAACTTTAAAAAAGGTTTTAAAGCTTGAAATCTCTACTTTCGAAAAGTCACAGGTATTTTTCACTTCCTGCAATTCTGGTAATTTTTACATGCGGAAAACGACGAGCTCAACAAAATGGAAAATTTTCTTCTCACTTTGTGGACGTGTCACATGCACAAAGAAAAACCTAAAAAATGTTTCGACTTTTTCATGTTAAAGCCTGAAGTTTTCCCTGCAAAATCTTTTTTTAAAGTTTAAATTTCGATTTTTTCTTACCAAGTTATCGCGAATTGAAGAGAAAATGGTCATTTTCACTTTGATCGTTCATAACTCCGTCAATAATCATCGTACAGCAATTTTCAAAATGGATTCTTAAAGCTGAATCTCTGCTCTGTAGTATGGTATACTGGCCAAATTTTTTCTTTGACTCGTGGACTTGTTACAAATAGGTGAAAATAACGTAAAAATTCGGAATTTTTCTCCTTTTTATTTAAACTTTAAAAAAAGTTACGCAAAGTGACTAAATAAAGAGTGACTGTAAAAAGGACGGGTTTTTCGCCCCTTTTGCGGCCCTCGATTTCGGGATCGATTCATACGCAAATCAACTTCTTATGATAAGATATTAATAGAAAAAAAGTTTCAACTTGAGGTGACATTTAGTTTTAGAGATATGAGAGTTCAAAGTTATACTATATACGGGCGTTCCATTTAACTTGATTCTGCCTAATATCTTGGGATATAAGTATCCATATAAGCATTGGAAAGAAATGTTTCAGAAAGGTCCTGAATATTTTCGAAAGGGATATATAATTGTACCGATTCATTATCCCCCTCCCCCCCTCTTTCTTCATGTGAGGGAGGGAGAAGGAGCCAAACGGAGAATATCAAATGGGGACCACTATTTGTAATTACAAATGCGGATTAGATGACACGAAACACATTGCAATCGGATGAAATGAGTAAATATTTACCGTGCAACCTCCACGCGGTGCATCTTGGGTAACACTGATGCCGGCAGTATCGTAGCTTTCAAGCTCCATAACTTGAAAAATAGTTAATAAAAAAATACTTTATTATAGTGTTTTGAAAAGCTCTCGAGGTAAGCTATAAGAATATGCAATTAAAAATAGGGGTTTTCATTTAAAAATTTTAAAGTTATTTTTACCTGGCATTAACAAAGTTATTTGCAGTCACACTAATATTACTATTTAATGCGTTACTTGAAACCCTACAACTTTTGTCTGAAACATTTTTTTCTAAAATGCGTAGTTTTCGAAATATTTAGGGGTTTCCATTATCTATGACTATAAAAAACAAAAAAATGACTATAAACTATAAGTTATCGATGACTATAAACAGGGTTCATCTTTAGATTCATTATCTAATACAAAAACACTTTAAAACGCTAAAATAAAACAGCATATTCCGAAATAAGTTATAGTTTTTTTAGAACTTTGACCTCTCATATTTCCAAAACTAAATGTCATCTCAAGTTGAAACTTTTTTTCTATTAATATCTTACCATAAGGAACTGACTTGCATATGATTCGATCCCGAAATCGAGGGCCGCAAAAGGGGCGATTTTTACAGTCACTCTTTGGTCCCAGCTATCCATTAAGCCTAGTTAGAACTCGATCCGTTCGCTGGTTATCGAGATCTCAAAATCTTGGGTACTCGCAACTCGTCGCGTCGCGTATATAGAGCCACGGCTGTCTCGCTCCGCGCGTACTTGGCGCGAGACACTACCGTGTCTCTTGATTTCTTATTTTTTTATTATATGTATAATAAGAAAATTGTTACCTTTCCTGATTGAACATTGTTAAAAAATATGCGAATAATTTTGATAATTATAAAATAATAATAAAGGGTGTCCATTGTCCAATTTGAAAGTTTACAGTGCTATGTCTCGCACACTGACGATTCCATTGAAAAATGTTTCAGACAAAAGTTGTTTGGCTTCAAGGGGGACACATGATTTCGATGTGAGCCACGTCGTAACGTCGTACATACATGTCGTTTTCAAGAAATTTCAAAGGCGACTAACTTTTTAAATAAAACTTAATTTTTTTCCTTGACATAAGAGTTGTACATCTCGTCGAGGGTTTTCACTATAATAAAACTCTCGTCCATTACGATATTCCTGAAATATTTTAAATTTTGTCATGCTATTTTTTATATAAAATATGAAATACCTTGTAAAGTATTCACTTTTCGATAACTTTATTCTCATACTTTTAAACGTAGAATAATGAAAGGTATCGATTGTTGTACCAAAAATCAAAAACACTTATTGTAAAAATTCGACTGCATTCGTAAACGCATTTAATTTTGCAAAATTTTAAATGTAATAATTAATATTATTATTTGATTCCTTTCATTAGTGTCAAAGTATCAAGGTGAAGTCATCGAAAAGTTACTGTACAAGATAATCAAGATATGTCATATTGTAGGTATATTAAAAATCATGACAAAATTTATTATTGGGAAATTCTTTACGAAAGAGAGCTTTATTATAGTGTTTTGAAAACGTCTCAACGAGATGTACAACTTTCATCTCAAGGAAAAACTCAAATTTTATTTAACACATTAGTCGCCTTTAAAATTTCTAGAAAACGACGATAAATATTTTCTCAAGTATACTGAATTAATTTAAAAGAATGTAAGAGAGCGCGGTCGGGGGGACAACATCATTAATGCACAATGCACTGTACATCGTCTATTTACCTAGTGAAAAATACAAAACTTGTTTGGCTTCAAGGCGAACACATGATTTCGATAGCTACGCTATGGCTCACATCGGAATCATGTGTCCCCCTTCAAACTAAACAAGTTTTGTGTTTATTTTTCTATAAAATCATCGTTTTGCGAGATATAGTACTGTAAACTTTAAAATTAACACCTTGTATATTACTTTATTGTCCCTGGCTTCCGTAAAGCGCATATGCGCGCATTTATGTATACATATAGCATACGTAACGTTCACTATAGAAAATGCGTGCATATGCGCTTTACGGAACCCAGGATGTATTATATACATTATATATATATAGTAACTTATGTGTAAATAAAAAAAAGCAAAAAAAATTAAAAATAACAGGGCTTGGAACATGAGACGTCCAACATTCTAGCCAACTGTCTCACTCGCTCGGCTAATGATTACTATCTGACATTCATTTCTATCGACGCGGTACATTAGGCACGCGGAAACGACACCTATTATAAATGTTTTATGTTATACTATTTCAATTACTTTTACGTCACAAATATATTGTAAAAAACATAATTATTTATAAAATATAGGTAATATCCAGAACTCGGAAAAGTCACGCGTAAGGAGGAAATTTTATTTATATTTTGTTGCAAACTATGCATATTTTCCTCATCATTACTTCTTGTGACTACAAGATATTCGTGTTACGAGATATTCGTGTGATCATTTTTAACGAGACACCCTGTGTACCATGTCTTTCGTCAATATTGAAAAAGAATTTCTGTTGCCGAAGGCGTGAGCCCGTGGTCACGCGAATATCATTTGTTTACCAACGACAAGCCGGATGCAGCGACGCAAAAAAATTCGCGGTAGGACGGGCCACGATGGCCACGACCAACGCGACGGATTATTTGTCTTCGACATGTCGTCGGGTGTGGATCGCGGAGGAAAAAGATGTAAGTGTTGCAATCTTATTATATTATATTTATAATATTAGAGTAAATGAGTGTTCAGTGGAGTAAGTGAAACAGAATCAGTAAGAGAGAGAGAGAGAGAGAGAGAAACAAGAGTAAGATTGACTTGATTGATGATTGGTTTTATTATGCTTTGAGAGAGTGAGAGAGTGAAAGATTGATTGATTGATGATGATGATTGATTGATTGATTGATTGGTTCATTGTACTATGACAGAGTGCAGTGAGTGAGCGGAGTGAGCGAGCGAGAGAGGAGAGCAGAGAGAGAGAGAGAGACGAGAGAATGAGAGAGAGAGAGGATGAGAGAGGAGAGATGAGAGAGAGAGAGAGAGAGAGGAGAAGAGAGAGAGAGAGAAGAGAGAGAGAGAGAGAGAGAGAGGAGAGAGAGAGAGAGAGAGAGAGGAGAGCAGAGAGACGAGAGAGAGAGAGAGGAGAGAGGAGCGAGAGCGGAAAGCAAGCGAGTGACAAACGTAGCGCTAATATGTATGTATTTTTTTTTCAGCAAGAAGTTTGGGCACTACAGTGCCCAATTTAGTAGCGGAATCGCGGGCAACGGAGGGCGCACCGCCACCGCGTCCGTTACCGTTGTCGACACCGGCAATAGCACCGGCACCGCCACCGCCGTTGACACCGACACCGGCAGCAGCACCGGCACCGACACCGTCGTCGACATCAACAGCGGCACCGGCACCGGCTCCGCCTCAGGCTCAGGCTCCGATACCGCCGTCGACATCAATAGCGGCACCGACTCCGCCTCCGCCGAAAAAAGAATGGGCAGATAAGAAAGTAAGTACTGTCACGGATTTTTGCGCGCGGACGCAAGCCGGATCAAAGGGGGACGGGAGAGAGTCAGGTGTCAGGCCTCTCAAATGGGTCCCTCGCACGAAGTCTCTTACTCGCGATACCAACGGTTGGGCGCCAGACGCGGCGGATCGCGTCCACTAAATACAGCGACTCTCTAATTATTTATCACGACAAATCGAATGCTTTGATTCACAAAATTCGTCAAAACGCAATTAATGACTCACGAAAGCTTAAACGTAATTATTCGTGCGAAGGCCGACCAGCTCGACCTAACGGCAGAGGGGCAGAGCAAGGCGGGGCAGCGCAAGAGGACGGCGGGGTGACGGCCAAATAATTCGCCACACAGTATAATATGATAAAATGGTTAATCGTTTATTTCTAGTATCTGGTAATGGAAATGGTGAAAACAGTTGTTCAATAATAGTAGCTTTAATAATAATGGTTAAATTGATCCGTGGAATAATAACAAAGTTGAGTGAGGCATTCGCCCCCGCCTATCGAACTGTAATCAAGTTCGTTTACAGGAAAACTAAAGAAGAACGCGAAGTAACATCGAGCGATGAATAATCTCGCCGCGCGAACAATACGCGACAACGAGTAACGTAAAATCAGACGGATAATATATTGGAATTTATGAAAGTATTGATTGACTAAATTATAATGATCTCTGGATCGTTATGGAACAAACAAAGAAACTAAACAATGAGATCCAGATAACATTCGCGATACCTCTCGCAATCAAAACCTAACTCTGTAAATAACATAAATAATAGAGCCACAAACGTCGACGATCAAGTATAACGTCTGCGTGCGCCAAACGGAGCGCGACAACGTAATCTTGCAAGATTACAACTCGCCAAAGAAACAGATAATATCGCGGGTATTGCAATAGATTGCTATCAATCAGCTTCAGAGACTCAACTCTGTTTTATTCTGTTCTGTCGTCAGTGGATTTTACGCCGTTCCGGCGTGAGCTCGTCGCACGCGCGACACAATTACCGGGCGCAATAGAGCACGCAAATCAGGAAAATAGTTTGTAACTTAACAATAACGCGAGAAAAGATTCTGGATAACGCGAACGGCAGTCGAAATAACGCAAAGAATAAACCAGGGTGACGCAAAAGTAATATTCCGACTCAAACAATACCACTGAATAATATCAGGACGCAAATCTAGTACAAAATACCAAACGCGAGTAATAACGCAAAACTAATACGCGGCAGCGCACAACGCAAACATAATATCGTGCATATCGCAATTAATAATTATCGCAATAATAATATCGAAAATAATAACACAATAATATCGGAAATAATCCAAGGAATCGGACGCGAATCTAATACACAAGAATATCGAACGCGAATAATGGCGCAAAACAAATACGCGGCAGCGAGGAACGAAAAGTATTATAGGAGATAACGCAATTAACAGGGGGCGATAATCTTACAAATAATAACGCCAACTAATACCGCTAACAGTTACTCAAAATAATATCGTGATTAATAGCGCGGAATAATATAGCGACTAATAACGCAAAATAATATCACAAATAATAACGCGAAATAATATCGCGACTAATAACGCAAAATAATAGCACAAATAATAATGCAAAATAATATTGCGACTAAAAACGCAAAATAATATCATAAATAATAACGTGAAACGACATCGCAAGTAATAACGCGGGGTAATGTTGCAAATAATAATACCAGAGGATATCGGGAATGATAGATCCCGAGCGACGCAAATAATAAGACCCAGGAACGCGAGATAGTGTCGGGACGCAATACGGAAGCAATACGCGGCGAGCAACATGCAAAAACACGCGGCACGCGGGCGCGACGTGACTCGCACGCTGGGGTGCGGCGGTGGAGGCGCAAGCGCAAACGCGGACGCGACTCGGGACAGCACTACGCAATCAAGAACGCAAAAAGGGTCGAACTCAAAACGAAACGTGAGCAGCTACGCCCACGTCACCCTCTACACGCACTCAGGGTCGGTCGTAAGGACGCCGAACCTCACACGGTACGCGAGCAGCTACGCTAACGTCACCCTCTACACGAATCTAAGAACGCACGCCACACACGAACTCTAATACGCGGTCACTCCTGCACGCCGTCCGCGCAAACGCGACATTTCGCCCTTCGACCCTGCCGAATGCCGCCGCACACGCCCGCGATCTCGATCTCCAAGAGGCCGTTACGCGATAACGAATCCGCGACACCCTAACAACGCACTAACAAAGCTCGCGCGATCGCCAAGGGGGGCCCTCCGCGCTCGATGCCGATCGCTACCGCGAAGTCACTAATTATTTGCTGCGCCGTGCACGGCGAGCGGACACCAAAATTCACGAAAACGGCACTAACGCGAGTCGGCAACGAAACGCGAATGCAACCCGACGGCTTTCCCGTGGCTGTACACAGACGATAATTCGGGCAACCTCACCGGCACTCGTTCCGGCTCCTTCGACGCCGTATCCTCCCCAGGGCACTGGAACGGACCGGATCTGGTCTCACAACACATAATTTCGCACACGCGGAAGCGGAGACGTCCTGTCGCGACAAGAGGGCGAGCCGAAAGAGATCGACTCGGCGACCGCTCGATGGCGGATCGACGTCGCGCCCCACCTAGGGGGTGCGTACGTCTTTCGGCGCGATAACGCGGGCCAATGGGGAGGCGGACTCGAATTTAGGTCGCGGCACTTTGCGCGATGCCGTATCGGAAAATCCTTTGCCGGGCGCCTTGCGGCCCCGCGAGGATTCCCGACAGCTTGGATGACCGCTCGGGGTCATGCGCCCCGGTCAGCTGATCGGCCTTTACTCCGCGGGAACGTCCTTCCCCGTGACTTGCGGCCGGTGTCGGGGCCGTATCGTCGTCGTCGCATTAAAGCGACGTAGCAATTGCGGCGGGTCGTTCCGCCCCGCGTACGGAGTGTCTTCGGGCCGCTCCTTTTTCGCGTCCCTGGATCACGCCGTCGACGACTTCCCCGCGCTCCCCTCTGCGTGGCCCGCAGCGATCCCTGAGCGTCGGATCTCCCTAAATTCCGGAGCGTCCTTCGCCCCTTGCACCGCTCCATCTCCACGATGCTCGCAATGCTGCCGCTGGTGATGTTCTCGCCGGCGATTCCGGCGAGGTGCCGCGATTACAGAAAAGAATAAAAAAGAAACAAAAAAAATAATTAATACGCAATTATCTAACTACTAGGCCCCCTGGGCTACGTTCCAAAACTCTACTCTGAGTAGCAGGGTTAACCCTACGCCGTTCCAAAACGCGAAGTAAGTAACTATATGGGCGGAGCCTATTCGTTCCAAAAGTGAGAGTAAAGTAACCCCGGAGTTAACTCTATGAACCCTGCTTCCGAGGTGGGTTAGGAGAGTAAACTCTACTAAATTTAAATATAAACGCGGGATCTTAGAACATAATAAGCGCAATTGCCTCTATACACCGCGGAAACGTTGGTCGTTGCTGTGATAAGTAAGAAATATAATATTAATAAACATATTAGATAAAGTATTTTATATATCACACATAATAAATAAGCATATTAATTTCTTTTTTAATGGTTTTTTAGTCTGTTTTAGGATTGAGAGTTACTTTAAAAAAAAGTAAGATTTATTAGGTTAGGTTGTAACCGGGCACGTAGGTTCACGCGTGACACAAATCATTCGTTTAACTACCGAAATATTCTCAAAGTTCGCGTAGCACGGTCGCCACTCGATTTTATCCTCTAAACCGAGAAAGGTAAGTATACTACTAACCGTATCTGTCGACTAATTCTCTCTTTTTTCTGTTTCAGGTGTTCCGGACTGCTGCTGGCCGCTCTGCGTCTCGTCTCACGGATGGACCTCCTTCGTAGAAGCCGCTTACTACCAGCGATGCTCTGGACCAATGGATCGTCACGGATGAAGCACCCACAGGATCGTCGAAGAATCTCAGGTAAGTATCGTATACCGTATGCTTATAGCGTAAGCAATGTGCATTTACTCGCACTTAATTTCCGCAGGAATGGTGATTACGCATGAATCTCCCGCATGGAAGGTGACTCAGGATGGGTCACAGGATATCGTCGAATGATTTCCAACACTCAGGATATCTCTTTGTATAACAATGTATTTATTCAGTAAATCTCGAATAAATAGTCATTCAGTTCGATCGACAATGATTTACAGTCACTCTTGGTGTATCACTGACGTCGTATATCACAGTTCGCGTGTCGCGTATAAAATCGACTAAATTCCGAATATGCGCGTATCTCGTTCCGCAACACGGGTATCACCGGTCGTGATGAGAATAAGATATATCCTCCCGTATGATCGTCCTTTGTTTCGTACACGGATGTGAAATATCGCGTTATTCACATGTGTCGCACGCACTAACACCGATACGTGATATTTCCGGATATCGCTCCGTACGCGGGCTTCGTCGGTTGTAACGAGAGACTATGTCGTATACGCGGAACTCTGGCTATGTGTCAATTGAGTTAACGCTTCAAGCTCTCCCGACAGACTGCTCACTGTTACACGTATATCGTGCACAGAGGTTGAGTATCGCGAAACTCAAGTAATTCGCGAACTCCCGGATATCGCTCCGTACGCGGGTCTCGTCGGTTGTTACGAGAATCTCGGCTATGTGTCAAAATGAGTTACCGCTCTGAGCTCTCCCGACAGACTGACCCTGGTCGATCGCTCGCCGCGTCGCACTGTTCCCACTCCTGGGCGCTACCCCCTCTTACGTTGTTTGTCACATCGGACCATCGGTGATCACGTGATCGCCGCATGACGGTAACTGCGTATGGAACAAACAACTGACAAATACAGAGGAATGTTGTTTGTCTCCCGGCTATTCCGCGCTCGCTAGAGACTTATTCGCAAATACATCTCGAGAATATTATATATTTTCACGATTTCGCGGATCTCTTCGAGATACGAAATTATGAATGTTTCTTAGGATCCACGCCATGGATATCGCTCGCATACAACTTCTACGTTCGACGTTGCCTCTTATGCACGCTCATACGTCACAATTTTAACGATTACGCGTGTGCTATGATCTCGGCGCACAATCATCCAATTGACGCGGAATCGCGTTAACATTACTAATTAACATCTCAGAAATGCATCGGTACGGGTCTTGTCCCCGTAGATGACGTGTGCGTCGCTTTTCGCCGCACATGCGACGAATCGACGCGGGATCGCTGCCATCGTACCTTTTACAACCTCGGAAATGCATCGGTATGGGTCTTGTCCCTGTAGACGATGTGTGCGTCGCTTTTCGGCGCACAGAGTTCGCAGGTCGACGGGACCTGGTGCGCTGCATTCCCGGGGGCTCTGCGAAGCGATCGCACGCGGTTGTCCCTGAGGAAGGTGTCCGTGCTGGGTGTTTCCGGCACCCAGGTCGGATCGGGCTGAAACTCGATATCTGGCCTATTTCGGACCTCGGTAGGCCATTTTCGGTGGTCCCGTGGCCGTACGGGGTGTGTGCTACCATCTCGTAACACAGTGATAAAAAATCTAATCGAACGTCATGGATGCCTTAGTTGACATCCAGGAAACCCATTCGTAACGTTGGTTTACCCGTATCATGTCTGTGCTAGGATTTTCCCGCACACACCTCGGACTCGGTCGAAGTGTCGTTTATCACGCTCATCGGTACACGTGTAACGCGTAGGTATCGTCCTCCGCGGGAGTTGAGAGTTGTGCGGTGATTTCGCCGCACACTTGTCGGACAACATCGAGGACACGTGAGGCGTATTCCTCGTGACTCATAATGTCACCTCGGATAGTCAGCTCCCGTAGATGACGCGTGTGCTCGACTCCTGGTGCACACTCGGTCGTCGCGGACGAAAATCATTTATTCGCGCGTCAAGAACGCTAACTAATCGCGACATATCGAAATTCCACGCGAAAATGCTATGTGACGCGATTTCGGTACACAATGTACCCTCAACCGTATAACACGCTCAAGTGCGCGTAGCTGCTTACGCCGACGCGCGATAACGCTGAATCACGGGGTGTTTCCCGTTTATCTCAAAAAATAGCGAGTCGGTCGGAAGACTCCATTAGTCGGCTTGCTGTAATGTCACACAAAATCATTCATCGCATCAGTACGGTGGAAAAGAAAATATATTTATTGAATCAATTAATCGCCACCGTGGGCCTTTGGCACCAAACAAAAGAAAACCATAAATCAAAAGAACGAAAATAAATTATGTTTGTACGCTCTGGGCGACCATCCGTCACTCAGAGGCATCTCTGTCGTGCATTCTCGTGCACACATATATATCTATATATTCAAAATAACTTATATCTAGTCGGATTATATTTTAATCTTATATTTAACGCATCTTACACACTACGCATATGTGCCGCAAAATGAAAAGAAAGAAAATCGGGTAAAATGAACGGCCAATGGAGAATAAACCCGGCGCGAAGGCCAAAACAAAACTAAACTAAAATAATAACTCGCTCGCGCCGCTTTCCGGCCGTCCTCTGCCGGCTCTACTCCTGAGGCCGGTGCTCGAGCTGCGTACTCAGCAGCGTCTCCACCGCCACGGAGCACTCCCGAATCGTGGAAGATGCTGCGCTGGACGGAGTGGCCACTTGAGAACCAGGACGGCTGTGGTTCCCCTGTCGCGCCGTTGACGATGTAGCCTCCGGCTGCAAGGTTAAGGTTAACTTTCAATCCTAAAACATTGTTAAAGTATTATACAGTATTATACATCGTTGGGCTTCCATTTTATTCGTTGCTAATACTACTTTTTCACGTTCCAAATCGTTCAACCAGAGTAACTTACTCTGGGCTTACTCTCTCCCCACTACCTTGGGTTCTTTAGAGTTGACGGAGTAGAGTTTTGGAACGCAGCCCTGGAGATCTCGCGTCGCTCTTCCGGCTCGCTCCCGCGCGCAAATCCGCGCCCTGTGGCGGCGGCGGGGACGCTGCAACGTGCAGCGGAGCTGCCCCGTCACAGTACATAATATATATTTTGTATATATATGCGCGTGCGTGCGTGCGTGCGTGCGTGTGTGTGTGTGTGTGTGTTTGTGTGTGTAACCGTTGCATATTTATGTGTATAAAATAATTGTAAAATATTTTTTGTTGCAGCAAATCAATAAAATAATTCGAAGAGCGGTGGCGAAGGATCGGCGGAAGAAACATGGAATGCCACTGCCGGGGTACGTGCCACCGCCACCGCCAACGCCGGGGTACGCACCGGCGCCATCGCCGGGATATCGCGTGTGTATGTGAGTGTGGTCACCGCTGCCCACAAAAGGGCAGCAGGAGTGGTGCCGTACCTCCGGGCGGCTTCCCCGACGGGGAAAGCGCCCGGAGGATGGGAGGTCGACGCCCCGGCGGGGACTCCGGGGCGTCGACCCATAAACCCCCATAACAACGAGAGGGACGGCGGGGTGGGTGGTGTCCACACCCCGCCGCAAACAGATATATTGGCTCGCTGAGCCACAGAGCCCCAAAGGCTCAACGCTGGGAGCCGAAAGGCTCGGCATCGGGGAGTGCACCGGACGCAATAATCAATGTTCCCGGGCACTCCCAAGCGATGCCAGGTAGGATACCCGCAGGGTTTTAGTGGGCAGGGCATGCATGCAGAATCGTAGGCGATGTGCATGCTATACAATCCCACACTCCCCTCGGTCCCACCCCGGGGTCTGAGGGGGTCTTCCTCCCGAAAGGGGGGCTACTGGGCAAACCGGGGGGTTTGCCCGGCCCTCGGATCCCAGTAGTGGATTTCCCTGCGTAAAAAAAAAAAAAAAAAAGTATGTGAGTGTGGTAATGTGTATGCACACGTGTGTGTGTGTGTGTTTGCGTGCGTGCGCGTGTGTGTGTGTGTGCGTGTGTGTGTGTGTGTGTGCGTGCGTGCGCGTGTGTGTGTGTGTGTGCGTGCGCGTGCGTGTTAGAGAGAGAGATTGAGAAAGAGAGAGATTGAGAGAGAGAGAGAGAGAGAGAGAGAGAGGGGGAGAGGGAGAGAGAGAGAGAGAGAGAGAGAGAGAGGGAGGGAGAGGGAGGGGGGAAAGTGAGAAACAGTAAAGGCTTTCACACACACATTTCCGTCACAGTAACAGTAAGGTTTTGCCCAATCGCGTTGCTCAATTAGGCCGGTTACGGTTACGGACGGCCGAAATGAGCAACGCGATTAGTCGAAACTTTACCGTTACTGTTACGGATATGTGTGTGTGTGTGTGGCGGCCTAAAAAAGCCCCGGACACACAGTTTTTTGTAACGGTAACAGTAAAGTTTCGACCAATCGCGTTGCTCGATTCGGGAACGTACAGCCGTACGTTCACGTACGTTCCCGATTCAAGCAACGCGATTAGTCGAAACCTTACTGTAGTTCGGAGCTTTATGGATGGGCGCCGTGCATTTAAATTACATGTATGGAACAGAAAGGAAGAATACGACAGATATATGTCCTTATCCAACGAGATATCTAAACGATATATCTCCTTGTCTTACAAGATATGTGCACGATATATCTGTCCGTGCCGAGTGCCGTAAAGTTATTTTTTTACTCAAGTCATTATATCACTTATTATTTGTACAAGTTTTATCATCACTTTTTATTGTATGAAAAATGTTTAGAGATGATTTATGTGAGAGTGTAGACCCGTCACGCGTGTTAATAGGTGTAAAAAAGAATACGTAAATTTTTTAGGAATATATTTTGCGCTCTATGAAGATCCAAGGTCTGCGCCTTTTTGGACGATCCAGTCCACGCGGCCCTGGCTGCGATCGTATATCTCATCTCTCTCGTATATCTCGTTTGGTTTATCTTCCGCTGCTTGTCGCAACTCTTCGTCGGCTTGTTGCGCATTTCTTATTACTTCGATCCACGTCGATGTGTCGGTTCCTTGTCGTACGTTGTGGATCATCGCGTTCTGCTTCTCGTCAGGGGATATCAATCTCTGTCGGGAAAGCGTGTCCGCTATTTCATTTTCCTTTCCAGGTAAGTGCACGATTTCAAGCTCAAATTTCTGTAGAAAGGCGAACCATCTCGCGATTCGTCCGTTATTCTGTACGCATGTGCCTAAAAATTTCAACGCTTGGTGATCCGTATGTACTCGTGTGACGTCCTAGTAGCAGGGTATGCCATTTTCGGAGCGTCGTTACCAGCGCTAGACATTCTAATTCCGTTACGGTGTAATTTGATTCAGCGCCCTTCAAACTCCTACTGGCATATGCTACCGTTTGTTTCTCGTTAGATTTGTTTTGGTACTGATACAGCCTCGCTCCAAGTCCGGTTCTTGCCGCGTCGACAAAAATACCAAACTTGTAACCGCGTTGAATTAGGTATAAATCTGGTGCTTCTTGGAAAGCCGTCTTAATTTCATTGAACGCGTTCTGATGCTCGTTTGTCCACGTGATCTTTTGGCCCTTTTTCAACAAGCCTTCTAGTGGTCGAGTCATTCTTGCTAAGTTTTTGATGAATCGACGGTCCCAATTGACCAATCCAAGAAATGACTGTACGTCACTCTTTCGTCGCGGTTTTTCGAAACTCGCGACTGTCGCTCTAGTCTCGTCGTTTATCTCCGCTTTTATTTCGCTGAATGTGTGCCCTAAGAATTTTATCTCTTCTTGCAAAAATTCGCATTTATCGCGATTTAATTTAAATCCTACGGCTTCTAATTTGGTGAGTACCCAATCTATGTGGTACAAGTGCTCTTCCAACGTCTCGGATGAGATTATCACGTCGTCGAGATAGATTGTCGTAAATTCGTTTACGTCTAAAGCCTCGTTCATCGCTCTCGTAAACGACGCTCCTGCTGTCTTTAAACCAAACGGCATGCGTCTGAATACGTATGTCTGTCCATCAAACAAAATCCAGTAAATTGTTGTGAGTCTTTTGCAAGAGGTATCTGCCAAAAAGCGTTTGTTATATCAAGCGTGGTGAAGTATTTCTTTTTGCCTAAGCGTCTAAATACTTCTTCGATTGTTGGAGGTTGTGCATGGTCGTTCGTCATGTGCTTATTTAATTCTCGAGCATCGAGACACAAACAAATATCTCCATTTTTCTTTATCACCACTACCAACGGATTGACGTATTGCGTGGCTCTTTTAGAAATATTCCCTTTTTGCTCCAATTCATGAATATAATTTCTTACTCTCTCCATGTGAACTTCCGGAATCGGGTAAGTTTTTTTTTTAAACGGCTTATTAGTACTCATCTCGATTTCGTGTTCGTAATGATTGACCTTTCCGATTCTTCCGTCAAACATACACTCGTGTTTGTCCAGAATCTCTTGTAACTTAATTTCCGCCTCATCTTTCCTGATTACGTGTATGGCGATTTGCGGATCCATAGCTCTGCGAAATTTTATATCGATTTCTTCGTCACAGGCTAGTTGCATTCTGTATTTCACCAAAAAGTCTATTCCGAGTACAACATCATACGCTAGATTTTCCACAATGAAAAACTCATGTGAATACTTATCCTCCTTATACTTAAATATGAGTCTCGCTTTGCTCGCAACTGTCGAGCCCTTTTCTGCGAAAGCTCCTCTCAGCTTGAATCTCTTAATCGGAAGTACCTCCATCGGAATTCCGGTCTCTTCCAATTGTTTATAAAAATTCTTCGTTATTGCAGTGATCTGCGCACCCGTGTCGATCAACGCTTTCGTGGTGCATATTCCTCATCTCTATTATCGGTACGTCGGCTTCTTTGAACCTTTTCGACTGTGCTTCTTCTATATCTCGGTCGAGATCTTCGATGATCTCTCTAGTTCTGATTATACTAACTGGACTATCCTTGTCCTTTTTATCCGCATTTCTTGTCAGCGCACAGCAGTTCTTCTCCATCTCCTCGGATGTGGTACTGGCTGCGTCTTCATCGACCTTCTCTTCGCTTCTCGCTGCGATTGCCGCAACTTTTCTCGCTCGTTTGTCCGATTTTTCTTCTTTCCTGTGTTTATAATCAGGTTTGACGAATTCTCTCTTTCTATACTCATCTCGTTCTCTTGTATAGCGTGTGACCTTCGCCTTGCCGTCCGCATCATCACTATCTGGCATCTCGACTATGTCGACGCCATTTTTACTCTTTGCCTCTGGCGACTCCGTCTTTCGCCATCCCTTTGACTTGTTGTAAGACGAAAAGCTCGTCCTGTCTTTTCCGGCGAAATTGTTGTGACGGTAATCGTTATATTTGGCACTCGCATTGTACCGGCTTGCATGCCGATCCTCTTTACCTTGACTAGTATTTGGACGACTTTACGATTTGTTATTTGATTTTCGCGCTTCTGAGCGCAATTTCCTTGTCTCTTTTTCATTCTCGATGGTCTCGAGCATTGCGATCATTTTATTTACGTTTCGAACCACGGATGGCCTCAACTCTCTGGCTACATCCGAATCAAAGTGTTCTCTTATCGTTTGGACAATTTCTTCGTCCATCATTGGTGGTACTAGAGTCTTGGCTTGTCGCGCCAAACTTAGTGCGTAGTCTGTCATCGACATTTCTCCGGGCTTGTATTTCCCGAAATACACTCTCTGTCTGAATCGCATTTGCGCTTGACAACTCCAGAAATGTTGTTTAAACAATCGTTTCATTTCATGTATATCGTCTGCGATCTGAAGCTCGTGCCATTGGCTAGCTGCTCCTTTCATGCATCTGCCAAAGTAGAATATCTGTTCGTCCTCAGGGACGTTCTCGTAATTCGCTAATTTCTCGAATTTTTCTATAAATCTTATCGGGTTTTGCTTATCGGTCTTCCCATAATACGTAAGATCATCAAACGGATTCTTTATCCATCCTCCTCTTGGTAGTCTTGCTTGTATCGGAACTAACTGTAACGCTGTCTCTGTCGCTTTCTCGCCACTGTACGGTCGCTCGTCTATGTTTGTCGCGTCGAATAAATTCGGCGGTAGACCGCGATCCGTATTTCTTGACGTGACGGATTCTCGACGTTCGCGTACTTCTTTCCTCAATTGTTCTAGTTCACTAGACAATGCCTGTATATGGTCGAGCATTTGCTTTCTTTCTTCTTCAAATGCGTCGTCTCTGTCGCGCTCGCGACTTAGATTAATGGCAAGGAAGTTTCCTTCCTTATCGACTCCAGGTAAGTTATCATCTCGCGTTGTCTGTGGTAACGCGGTTGCGTTTTCCTCGTCGCGAACATCATTACGCGACGCTCCTTGCGAACGCGTATGTGTTGCGACTGGACTACGGCCCACGGTCGCCATTCTACCGACCCGTGGTACGCTATGACCCCTTACACGGCTTTCTCTTTTAGGACCTATCTTGCCGTTTTGGGATTTTCGCTTACGCGAACTCTAGTGACTTTATAACTAATTGCGATTTTTATTTTATGCTAAGATAAAAAAAAATTTTTCGAACGTTCGCACGCCTAACTTCGCGATTTTAAACACCACTTGTAACTCTACGGATTCGCACTTTGGGATTACGCACGTTTCTTATAACCGTTCTCTTAAATTTTACGCTGCTTACGCGTTTACGCGTAACGTCACTGTCGCAATTTTCTGTTATGTAAGTACACTAAATGTGCAGACGTGACAGTCACTATCTATTCTAAGCGCTTTTATGCACGTTGACGCGTTACGCATTCTGTCACGGTCGCCATTTTCGGATTCGTCAGTAGACGAAATGAGAGAACGTGACAGGCGATATATTTCTTAAGATCCTACTATGCAAGAACGCGCGTTACGCGTCCTGTCACGGTCGCCATTTTCGGGTATGCTGGTTTTACTAACACTACGTCGATGGCTCCTCACTAAGGGCTTTCTTACGATTTCGCGCTACATAAACCAGGCCGAATGTCACCGCACTGACCGTGTGGGTTTTCTCGGTGACGCAGGTCCTCACGTGTGATCGCGTATTCAGTGCAAATGGTAATATCGTGGCTTAAGGACTGTAACCGAACCGGCTACTGACCTGACCCAACCTGACCGCTGGTAAGTTAACCCTCGATTATTCAGCTATCTATTTTACCTATATATATACCGACGGTAGGGCAATCTTTCTTAATTCTCGTCTAATCAAACGTCGGTAAGGTAGTTTTCTTGAATCAATTATCTTTCTCAACTAACTTATCTAATCACCCGCCGGTAAGGCAGTTTCCTTTGAATCGATTATCTTCTACAGTTAACTTATCTAATCACCCGCCGGTAGGGCAGTTTCCTTTGAATTGATTATCTTTTACAGCTAACTTATCCGGACGGAAAGTGGATCTACCACGACTCACTCAATAATGCTTTTATCACCAACCGTTACCCACCAAGAAGGATAACTTATCGACAAACCTTTCGTAGTCGATTTCAATTCAAATTCTCCTTTTCTGTTTCAGGTTTCCTCTGGATGCTGAATGGACCCCGCTGCCCACTGGATCACCGCCTCCGCTGGATCGCCGCCGTCAATGGATCGCCGTCGTCGCTGGATCGCCGGAACGTCGTTGGACAGGGATTTACTTGTCTCCGTATCAACCAATAGGATTTCAGGGAAGTTTTGACACAGGAGATTACTTATATTCACAAGCACTTTACTCTGCTTTTAACACTGAATTTATTCTGTTTCAGATTACACAATGTGGCTCTACGCGATAGCGCTCACAAAATGGCCGCACGCCGCCATGTTGGCGTGGCCCGTTATTCGCGCCGAATATTATCGCACGTAATGCAAATTAATCGTCGTCGCGATTATTAACCGTTCGCACGTCGTTATTTATAATCGTGAAGTGACTTGGCGCGCGTATCGATCGCTGATTGTCGACCGGCTTGTACGGAACTCTATGTAGTTCGACCAATCGGTGAATCGTCGCGTTTTAAATATCAATCGCTGACCAATCACGTAATTATTGTACGACTATGGAACTTTATTTCAAAGTTATTACAATGACTCGCGTTATTTCATAACGACTTGTATCTAGTACGGATTCACGCGCCGCTCGCGGTTTTAATCTCGGTTTTATTTGAGCGTCAATAGTACATCCGCACGCTATGACTGCTCCCGAGCAAAAACGTTTATTTCGTTAATAGTTATTTATTAACACCGTTTACACACTTGCGGATTATGCGTCGCTCGCGGGTTAACCCCGGTTTTATATAAGCGTCTATAGCACGTCCGCACGCTATGACTGCTTCCAGGCGAAAGACCTTTTCTCCTGCGTCGGACAGGCCTATATCGATCGCTCGGCGCCTGCGCGATGACGCTTGCTGTCACGCACGGTCGCGGTGAATCCATTGTTCGATTTGGTGATCCATGCGAAAACAGCGTGCTACAAAAGGTTCCAGATCGCTCGCTATTTATTTGCTGCGTAGTATAATTTTTCCAATCATCTTTCTTTCGTTCTGGAATCTTACGCTTACATATACAACTACGGTCGTTACATTTATGCGCAGCGCTAATGATTAAGATAATGTTCCATTGATTTATACATTTCTCATCCAATAAATTGAATTTCATTATTGACTATTTTTATGTTACTGTAAACCATTCCGTGCCTCCATATCCCCATTCTACTATGACAAAGCATATTGTACAACAAATAAGTCGCGCTCGAAATTCGAGAACCTTTGGTCGGATTTAATTATAACTTTGCGTGAACTCATTACGAACATACCCGAGTATGTTCAATTCGGAAGATGCAACTTTCGACCTTTGCGCCTCGAATTAGGTGCGCGTCGCTTCCATCGCGACCCTACTCACACGGGGTGTTCCTCACGGGTCCCCGCATGCTCCTAATTTGGTCAACCCGGCGATTGACCTTCGCGCACGCATTTTATTGCGCAACGTCCGGATGTCGACGTGACCGTTCTAGGGAGGTTCCTATGGTTCCTCCTAAGTGCTCTGGACACTTTGTCCTAGGGGAATATTGTGCGCAGCGATTTTAGTGCGCATGCACCCGGTGTCGTCGGGACTGTCATGCGTCCCCTAATAGCGGGCGTTAGTTGCGCTCCCTGGAAGGCGTAGGACAAGTTAGTCCTCGAGGAATGCCGCGCGCACGTTACTTTTTGCGCGACTGTCCGCCGTTGACGGGATGGTCCCCTGGGTGTCCCCTGGAGTCCCCTTGGTACGCCCATCAAGGTTGTCCTGATTGAAAATGTTGCGCACGGATTTTTCCGCGCGTGGACTCGATGGTCTCCGGATCGTCATGGGTGTGTTCCTCGGGTGCTAGGGTACGCACCTCAGGTGTTATTTTACATCTAAATCTGCCGCGCAGCGATCGCACGGCGCACCGTGTGAACGCGGCTTAATGCTCGTGTCATGCAAAAGATACGCGTCCGCTGTGACTTAATATCATGCTCATAGAGGCAAGGAAAAGTGTACTTAT
Organism: Leptothorax acervorum; assembly: GCA_035220615.1. Taxonomy (NCBI): domain Eukaryota; kingdom Metazoa; phylum Arthropoda; class Insecta; order Hymenoptera; family Formicidae; genus Leptothorax; species Leptothorax acervorum. The sequence continues at coordinate 40,058 of JASTWQ010000676.1, read as the reverse complement.
TGTCGGTTATCATGAATCGAAATCTTTATCAATTTATTCATTCTTATCGTCAATCAATATCTATATCTACGCCCATCTGGCGTTATCGATCGAAGGAAAAAAATCATTAAATGTTTTACTCTCGGATCTCTGCGCTCGCAAGGCAATTTATCGACTACTCACTCGCTTGAATTCTCGAACTCCGTCAACTTTTTCTTCATTATCGACCCGCGGTATTCTCTCTACTTATCTAGCGTACGAGTAGAAAAGAAATTATATTTATGTTTCTTTATTCGTCTAATAGCTACATAGATCTTAACCTAAAAGAATATATATAGTTACCACATATAATGCGCCGGGACTAGGGTTACAATATTATTGCATTCTAGGGGCTTTTGGTGGGCATTTGGGCGGCGTCCTCTTCTTTCTCTGCGTCGACGATGCCTCCCGCATCGCTGCTCTTCGGTTCCCTGTTGCCGTCGTCCGGACGATCGACCCTCTTCAAAAGGACCTTAGGGCCCTCGTCCGTCGTCGTCCTTGGCTGCTTGGCGCCCCTTGGCGCGCTCTCTGCGTCGTCGTATTTGTCGTGCGCCCTCCGGGGTGTCGGCGGTGCGCTCGTGGACGGTGCCGCAGCCGTCGGCTGCAAGGTGACATGATAAACATTATGTATGTATAAACTGCAGAATTTTTGTTTTAAGCAAATATTGTTGTCAGGTGACAGCTGTATGTTTACATAGATTTTTGTGCGTACTTTAATTCTGTAAAAGATTTTTGCCATTCTATAAAGCCAATTAAAAGATCCATCGAAAAACGATAATGTCGGTAAATCATACGACTGCAGGATCCCCTTAATTCACAAATCAATTTTGATTTTTTTATTACACAGGCTTTAATTCACAAATCAATTTTGATTTGTGAATTTTACCGGCTTTAATTCATAATTCAAATTTGATTTGAAGCAAACGGTTGCACTTTTTTTGCAAAAACGAGCGGGGTTTTTGCAAAGCACGAAATTGATATGTTTAAGTGCCATTTACTATCGAATGGCACTAAAATCAAACTTCCGAATTGAAATTCGATTCAAACCTAAAATAATCCGTAACTTGACTGGCCTATCTTTTCAAAACGGCACGTTTGTACGATCCGGCATGATTTTCGCGCGATTACGTAAACGAGTGTAAATAAAAATTTTCGCAAAAATAACTTTATGGGAGAAACAGGGCAATATTGCGAAGAAAATCTGAACTACTCCTTTGAAAATTATTGGTTACCGGATTTAAAATTATTTAATCTTACCGTGATAATGGCGGAATAATAAAAAAGAGCGTTTGTTATCATCATAGAAAACAAATGTAAGCTTGAGCTGACAAGAGTGATCCTGCATCGCTAATATAACGACTGAGCGCATCAAATATTTTATTATACTACCTTATTATTTATCTCGAAAATTATTTAAAATATAATGTTTAAAGAATTAAGTATTTAATTTTTAAATTTAAAAGTTAATTTAAATTATCAAAATTATATTAAACATTTTAATTGTTCTAAATTTCAGAGCACTTTAAATTCAATATATTAAATTGTTATTTTTTGATCATGTTATGATTTAAAAGATTAACAATCGAGAAAAAATTCGGTCAGGCATACCCGATGCACGATCAGGGCCGTATCAGGTAAGGGCAAGGCATGCCTGAAATGGTTAGCCTGAAATCACCCTTATCAGGGCCTGAACACGTAATGAGAAGGATGACCTGATAAGGATGATATGATATCATTCTTATTAGCGCCTGAATGGGTACTAATAGGGCACACCTGATAAAAATTGCCTGATGTCATCCTAACCTGACGTAAACAAAAATAATGTGCAATTTCCTAATTTGCATACTTAAAAACTGTGAGGAAGCAATGTGCAAGTTTTTACTTGCACACTTTTTTTTATTGTGATAAGCTTTACTGCGTTTATCGCATAATTCAGATAGATGTTCTTTCAGATAGATGTTGACTTTGGTTTATTTACTGTAAATGAAATTTAAAAGGATCTCTCATACAATAGACAAATTTGTTTTTTTACATTTTTTTATATTTTAATGATTAAAAATCTTTACTTCCTTTTAAAAATTTATCTTGGGGACGATATATTGTAGTGTAAAATGACGTGAACATAATGGCAGTTTTTTCACTACAATCTTCTCTTTTTTATTTCTTTATCAAATGTTATATTTCGAATTTTACTTTATCGTTTTTCTACATCAACACGCTTCGCTTTATTCAAATTTATATATACTCTTTCTTTATTAGTTTTCATTTACTTTTGCGAACACGTTTGCGAAGCACGGATACTATGCTATTATATCACAAAACCATAAATAACTTTAAACATCTACCATATAATCTCGAAGAAGAGGCGCGCAATACAATTGAGTTTATTGGAGTCAAAATAAATTTGAAGTAATTAAATATCGTAGCAAAGTACACAATTCAGCAAAATTTGTGTTTTCTTGCAAAAGAACGTTTTGCAAAAGACATTACGTTTGACTTAGACGGTAAAAGATATAATGTTTGTAAGAGAGACAACAACATGTTTGTAAAAGACACCATGTCTGTAAGAGACACCATGTCTGTAAGAGACACTATGCCGGTATTCATAGTCGGATCTTATATTTAAGACCGTCGTAAGTACAATCTTAAGATGTCATGATCACAGAGCCGTATTAGCGTCTTAAGACATATACTTAAAACGGTCTTGAAATATGATCCGACTATGAATACCGGCCTATGTCTGTAAGAGACACCATGTCTGTAAAAGTTTCTGTGTCTGTAAGAGACACCATGTCTGTAAAAAATTCTGTGCCTTTAAGAGACTACCCGCCGCACGCGGGGCAATGCCGTAGCTGGGGTAATTACAAACGGATTTTGCTTATTGTTTAAAATTATAATTTATGTTGATAATCTATAAATATTAATTATTGTAGTTTAGAGAAACTTTGGGATGTAAAGTAACCAAATAACTGGAATATCATTTAAAATAAAGACTTCTATAGTTGATAAATAATTGTCGGCTTTATTTGACTTTTCCCTTAGATGTTCGCAATTCTTCCTCTCTCCCTCACCTTTAAAATTATTCTTGTTAATAAATTTATTGTGGAATAAAGAAGCAAATTATTTTTTTAAAAACTGTTTTCTTTTTTACACATATCACAAAACCAATTAAAGAACAACAGAAACAATTTATAAAACAAAAAATGCTATATACACGGAAGTATTATAATTTCACTGGTTTTAAGTAACAAACATCTATAAATTTCAAATTCTATGCACAAATGTCTACAAAGAGGCGAGAGGTCCTCCGGGGCGAAGCCCGGGTAACCAGTTAGTATACAGGGTGTTACTAAAAGAGCGGACACTAACTACATAGCAGTATTCCTTGTCAAAAACTGAGTCGAAAAGTCCTGAACCACTTTTTACTATAATGCTTAATAAAGCCGTAATCATTGAGTAAAGTCAGTCCAACCAGCGCCGTTCTTTAGCCGGGCGCACGTCGGTGAGCCGCGCGCCTGATAGTGTGCGTGAGCGCACCGCCGCGCGCGGCGGCACGGCACGGCGGCACGGCCGCAATATTCTTACGCATTGTAATAATAAAAATAATTTTTTCTTGCACTAAAAATTACTTGTTACTCCTGTCAGAAGTACCTCCTTGCAGAAAATTTTAATAACGGATAGAACTTTCGCCAAGACATAACCATTATTAACATATGAAAATTTAAACCAATACAAAAAATTACACTGTATTTTACAATACAAAATTTTACAATACAAAAATTATTTTTAAACAATCCGTTTCGTTAGATATTTTATCGTTAACTTAAATTAAATTATAAGACAAAGTACATATTAAATCTTTCTACGAGTTTTGCCCAGTTACTCAGAAGTAATAAATTTTTTGGGAGGAATTTACTGTAATAATTAGATGTTTAAATAATCTCGTGCTTAAAGAAAATACATTAAAGAGTATTAAAAAATAAAAAAACATTTCTTCTTTTATGAGAAAATGATTTATCCTAAGTTATGAATAACGCTTTTCAGATGTACAATCTTTTTGAAACATGAGGTAAATAAGAGTAAATCGCCGAGCAAACAATATTAATTCTTATAACGAATAATAAATAATAAAACGTTTAATAACTTAACAAAATACAATACAAACGTTTCTGTCTTAGTTTAGACCCTTTTGTGTGTAACATTTCGCAATAATTGTAAATCTAATCGTCCCATAATAAACCCATAAATAAAAGTGAACTGTTATTGTATTCGTAAAACATTGGTCAGCGGTAAAGTTGTTAGAAAAGGTAAAGGTTGAATATAAGATAAATCACTAACTGCTGCCTTTTAAATAAAAATAATATCACAAAAATTAGCTACAATTCGTATAAGTTTTTTCATGAAGATGTAAAAGACCCCGCACAAAACCACGGGAAAAGCCTTTCGGTCGAATTGGCTAAAACTGTGGGAATCAGTAGTTCATGTGATGCTGATCAAAAGTCTCAATAGGCGCGGTCTGAAAATGGCCAGTTTTCGAGATACGAGGGGTCAAAAGTTGGAAATATGGCCAACAGATCTAGCTTACATGGGCTATCCACGCACGCATCGACGGCATCCATTGAGACGGAACTTGTTCCGCATTGAGATGGGACTTGTCCAGAGAGAATGTGTATGTATGTGTGTGTGCGCGCGCGCGCGCGCGCCGACTGAGTGTGTGTATGGGTTTCTCTGTGTGTAACTGCGTGCTGTGTGTGTGCGTGCGTGTGTGTGTTTGTGTGTGTGTTCCGTCTCAATGGATGCCGTTGATGCGTGCGTGGATAGCCCATGTAAGCTAGATCTGTTGGCCATATTTCCAACTTTTGACCCCTCGTATCTCGAAAACTGGCCATTTTCAGACCGCGCCTATTGAGACTTTTGATCAGCATCACATGAACTACTGATTCACACAGTTTTAGCCAATTCGACCGAAAGGCTTCTTCCCGTGGTTTTGTGCGGGGTCGTTTACTTGCCAGACAGTGTTGTATCAATCTCGTGATAATCTACCGTGTCTGGTTTCAGTAATGAAACAATGCTTATTATATGAGTTAAGGGTCCATATCCCTCAGTAGGTCCAAAAAATAGGTGATTTTTGTGAATTTTTTGTGGAGAAAGTAAACAAAATAAATCAATCAATATTTATGGATTATATTGATGATACTTTTAAGTAGTTATACAAATTTTTTCAGCCCATTTAAATAATTAGGCGAAGCGGGATACTGGGCAACGGCGCGGAGTAGGTTGCTCCATGGCGGAAGTCCTCAAGGTCGTAAAATGTGTCTGAAACATCGAATCAATCGATTTTCCTGTTCAGTACAAGTGTCCCTATAGAGTAGACTAAAAAAAATTATTTTGAATAAAAATTCATAAAATGGCGGCAGTTAAAAGGAAAAAATTTAATTTTTACTATTAATTTTTTTCTTTTAACTGCCGCCATTTTATGAATTTTTAGTGAAAATAATTATTTTTAGTCTACTCTATAGGGACACTTGTACTGAACAGGAAAATCGATTGATTCGATGTTTCAGACACATTTTACGACCTTGAGGACTTCCGCCATGGAGCAACCTACTCCGCGCCGTTGCCCAGTATCCCGCTTCGCCTAATTATTTAAATGGGCTGAAAAAATTTGTATAACTATTTAAAAGTATCATCAATATAATCCATAAATATTGATTGATTTATTTTGTTTACTTTCTCCACAAAAAATTCACAAAAAATCACCTATTTTTTGGACCTACTGAGGGATATGGACCCTTAAGATCAATGCACGGATTGAAGACTTAGGCTCAAGCGCAAGGTGAAATAAATACAAATGTCATAAAGTATCATATAACAAAATAACACTGGTAAATAAAAAAATCTTTCTAAAATAATTATTCTCCTATTGTCGAGAGATTTCCACACAATTGACATCTGTAGCCTGTTATATTTATTAACTTATTTTATTTATTTACGAGTGTTACTTTGTTATATGATGCTTCATGATATTTCTCTGTACTCATTTCACCTTACGCTTAAGTCTAAGCCTTCAGTCCGTACGCTGACATTAACTCATAAGCATTGTTTCGTTACTGAAACCAGACGGTAGATCATCACGACATTGATATTACACTGTCTGGTAAGAAAATTTTACATCTTTATAAAGAAACATACGAATTGCAGCTAACTTTTCAATTTCATTTCATTTAAAAGGCAGCATTTACTTTATGTTTAATCTTTTATAACAACTTTACCGCCGAGCTCCAATGTTTTTCGAATATGACAACATTTTTCATTTATTTATGCGTTATGGATGATTAGATTTAAGAAATTATTGCGAAATATTACACCGAAGAAAGTCTAAACTAAGATCAAAACATTTGTAATGTATTTTAAGTTATTGAATATTGCGTTATTATTTATTATTCGCTTTAAGATCGGCGTTTTGTTCTTATTTGCCTTAAGGAGGTTGGCTAGTGTCCCGCTGAGCGGCAGGCGGCGCGGCAAGAGGGGAAAATGTAGAGGTGTGTTCACATTGCTGTACTTACGCGTTGCTTGCACTTTTAATATTTTTTCTATGTATAAGTTATGTATAATGTTTCGCCCGATGTATAAAATTATAATTTTAATAATTAATTACTTGACAACCATGCAGACAATTATCTTCCGGTGGTTGTTCAAACCAGCTAAAAAAAATGATAAGAATTAGTTCTTTATGGAGGATATTCGTTTATGGGAATAAGTCGTACATGCCAAAGTTGAAGACAATTGTCTGCATGGTTTTCGAGTTATTAATTATTGAAGTTTATAAATTTAATAATTAATAACTCGACAACCATGCAGACAATTGTCTTCAACTCTGGCATGGATGACAGATTTCCATAGACGAATATCCTCTATAAATTTTAACTAAATCTTATCATTTTGATATACTCTTATACACGGGCGACATAGCAAAAATAAATAATTCAATAATTAATTACTCGACAACCATGTAGACAATTGTCTTCAATTTTGGTATGGACGACAGATTCCCATAGACGAATATCCTCCATAAATTTGAACTAATTCTTATCATTTTGATTTGAGCAACCACCCTCCTTAAGTTTCAAAAAGATTTATCCTTTTTTTATAATATTAAACAAAATATTCTGTTTAATATTTTGCAAAACGTAAGGAAGGAATGTAGGGAACGTAGGGAAGGAATGTTTTATTTATTTTCGCGAACGAGAAGTTTCCTGACGTTTTGAAATATTAGTAGTCCTGATAAGGACTGTTTTGCTGTAACCCAGATAGCCAAACCTGAGCAGCAGAGTTTGCATTAAATTTTTGGTATCAGAAAGGCAACAAATTTCACGCAGAAACTGCTCTATTAGACGATGTTGTTAAACTGTAGCCAGAAATGCGACAGAGCCTGCTGACAGGCAATGTGAGCAGATTGGCAGCAGAAACCGCGCAGAGCCTGCACACATAACTTGGCAGCAGATTGACGACAAAGATCGAGCAGTGCCTGCGCGCATTTGACCTGAGAACAGAGTGGCAGCAAAAACCGAGCAGGATCTACGTAATGTAATCTTGTGGCAAATAGGCATGTAAAAATTGAGCAAAATCTGTCGTACCGCGGGCATTTTGACAGACCGACGCGCTCAGAATTCGCCAGTCATACATGCGACTCTGCGAGAGGCTCTTCGAAGGGCCAAGGAAGGACACTGCAGGAACAGGAGCTCGATTCCTGAATTTATTTGAAAGAGAACGTACGCGAAAATTCTGCTCTTACAGAAAAGTTGAAGTTGATTGACTAAAAGCCATACGAGAGCCAATCAACTTGCAACTTTTCTGTAGGAGCAGAATTTTCGCATACATTTTCTCTTTTGAATAAATTCAGAAATCGAGCCCCAGGACATGCAGTCCACGCGGTTCATGCGGTGCTATGGTGGGCGGCGCGATCTATGGAGCGACGAGCAGCGAGCAGAAGATGACGCTACGACTCGAACGTCACTACCACGAGTACCACGACTGAACACAAGGAGGATTTTACACATCAGAAGGATCCTACGCACCAGAGGAGGATCCTATAGCTACACATCAGGAGAATTCTACACACCAGGGATACTATCTTTTCCTGAAGAAGGAAAAGAAAACGGCACTTTTCAGCGCCAATTTTTTAATTATAAAACAGGAACTCTCTGTTCGCAATCATAAGCCCATATATAGGAACCGTTGAAACGACAGATTCTGCTCAATTTTTGCTGCCTATCTGCCACCAGATTACATTACGCAGATCCTGCTCGGTTTTTGCTGCCTATCTGCTGCCAGATTGCATTACGCACATCCTGCTCCATTTCTGCCTCCAACCTGTCGACAGATAATGTCAGCAGACTTTGCTCGGATTTTGGCGACAATCTGCTGTCACATTATGTCAGCAGAATCTGCCTACAAAACACAAGCTTAATGCGCACACAGATGGCTATGGTTTTGGTGTGGGGTTCTGATCAAATTTGCTGCCAATCTGCGCGCATTCTGCTAACATTTTGCTATCTGGGAAACTGCTAGCTCTGAAAAGAGCCGTTGTTTAGTCCTGAAAAGGACTGTTACGCATAAAATTGATAGTCCTCAAAAGGACTGTTTTTTAGTCCTAAAAAGGACTTATTACAATAAGTTTTCAAAATGTGCCCCGTGAGCCTCAATGCATGCTTCCGCACGGAGAATTAAATTTTCTCGTACGCGTCGAAGCATCGGTCCATCAACAGTATGAACAGCTACTTCTATTCTTGCAATGACTTCTTCGGGTGAAGCGGGCTCTATTGCAAATACTATCTTCTTCAGATGACCCCAAAGAAAAAAATCTAACGGTGTGAGATCGGGTGAACTGTTAACAAACAATCAATATGAAAAGTATTAACGCATTTTTTTCTACATCCTTCTTCCTCTCCTATCTTTATTAAAACCTTTCCTTATTGTGCGGGCCATCTGATTGGTCCATGTTACGCTATCCAACGACCGGGAAAACGTTCAATTAGAAAGTTAGTAACGCCTCGGTACGCATGCGGTGGTGCCCCGTCTTGCGGGAAAAACATAACTCCTCTTTGTAAGAGAGGAATTTCTTCCAGAAGATCTGGTAGCCGTTGAGTTAAAAAATCCGCGTAATTTCTTCCCTGTAAAAGAAACATTTTTTGTACTTATTGATACATGTTGCAAATGGATCAGGAGATTTTTAATACTTTTACCGTCAAAATGTCTGGTAGAAGGGTGGGACCGATAATTCTATCACCCAAAATGCCTGACCAATAGTTTAGCTTCCATCTATGTTGGAAGCTGCGCGGCGGGTCGCGGATGGGTTAATAACGTCATAATAGTGCTCATTATGACAGTTAAACATACCCGTACGCGTAAATAATGACTCATCGGTCCACATAATATTTGCCAGGAAATTTTCGTCGGCTTCATTATTATGTAGAAGCCAACGACAAAAATTTTCTCTGGCACGGTGATCTCTCACATTTAGTTCTTGTACTTTTGTACGATAAAACGGGTATAACAATTCACTTTTCAATACCCGGTGAACTGTTACGAGATCAACATTTAATGCGCGGCCTATTGCAGGTGTGCTTGTTGTTTGATCCTCCTCAACCATCTCTAAGATGTTCTCTTCCATTTCAGGCATTATCCGACGATTGCGACCAACGTCAACGAGTTTCGGCATCAAGCAATTACTATTCCGAATTCTCTGGTCTAACCGTTCAAAAGTTTTTCGACCGGGATGCATGCGATTCGGATACCGTTCCGCATACAGTCTTACCGTACGCGCACTTACACACTGAGCTTCACCATAAATTAAATACATATCAGCGTATTCGTTATTACTATACCGATACATTTTCCTTTCGCAAAAAATATCTAATTTGAGGAATATGTATACCGATATGTATTCAATTTACGGTGAAGCAAATTGTTCAAGTGCGTGTGCGGAAAGACTGTGTGCGGAACGGTATCCAAAACTTGTATCTAGATCAAAAAACTTTTGGAAGATTTGACCAGAAGATTTGAAATAGTAATGGTTTGATACTAAAATTCGTTGATGTTGGTCGTAATCGTCGGATTAGAACGCTCAAAATGGAAGAGAACATTTTAGAGATGATTGAGAGATCCTACGATTAGTACACGTGCGATAGGCCGTGCATTTTAATGTTAAACACGTAACTGTTCACAGAGTATTCAAATGTGAATTATTTTACTCATTTTATGCACAGGTGCAAGAATTACATGTGAGAGATCACTGTGCCAAAGAGAATTTCTGTCGTTAGCTTCTACATAATAATAAAGCCGACGAAAATTTTCTAGTAAATATTACATGGACTGACGAATTCTTATTTACGTGCAAAGGTAAATGCTTAGCTGTCATAATGAGCATTATTATAACGGTATTATAACTCATGCGTGACCCGCACGCGCAGCTTCCAACATAAAGAAACTTCTGTGCAGACATTTTGGGCGATAGAATTATCGGTCCCACTCTTCTACCAGACATTTTAACGATAAAAATATTAAAAATCTCCTGATACATTTGCCAATAAGTATCGATATGTACTAAAAATGTATCTTTTATAGGGAAAAAATTACGCGAATTTTCTAACATAATGGCTACCAAATCTTATCGAAGAAATTCCTCTCTTGCAAAAAACAAATATGTTTTTCCAGCAAAACGGGGAACCATCGCATACATACCGAGGCGTTACCAGTTTTCAAAATGGGCTTTTTTCGGTCTTCGATAGCACAACATAGATCAATTAGAGGCCTTTATGTTACGCAAAAGTTTTAATTTAGAAAGGAGAGGAAGAAGGATGTAAAAAAATGCTTTAATATTTTTTATATTGATTGTTAACAGTTCACCCGATCTCACGCCGTTAGATTTTGTCCTTTGGAGTAATTTGAAGAGAATTTTATACGTAACAGAGGCCGCTTCACCCGAAGTCATTGCAAAAATGCAAATAACTGTTCAAACTGTCGCTGGACTTATAATGCTTCGACGCGTACAAAAAAATTTTATTCTTTGTGCGGAAGCATGTATTAAGGCTCACGGAACTCATTTCGAAAACTTAATGTAATAAGTCCTTTTTAGGACTAAGAAAACAGTCCTTTTGTGGACTATCAATTTCTTGCGTAACAGTCCTTTTTAGGACTAAACAACGGCTTTTTTCAGAGCTAGCAGTTTACGGCAAAACAGTCCTTATCAAGACTACGAATATTTCAAAACGTCAGGAAACTTCTCGTTCGCAAAAATAAATGAAACATTCCTTCCCTACGTTCCCTACATTCCTTCCTTACGTTCTGCAAAATATTAAACAGAATATTTTGTTTAATATTATAAAAAGAGGATAAATATTTTTGAAACTTAAGGCAAATAAAAACAAAACGCCGATCGTAAAGCGAATAATAAATAATAACGCAATATTCAATAACTTAAAATACATTACAAATGTTTTGATCTTACAATTAGTTTAGACTTTCTCCGGTGTAATATTTCGCAATAATTTCTTAAATCTAGTCATCCATAACGCATAAATAAATGAGAAATGTTGTCATATTCGAAAAACATTGGAGCTCGGCGGTAAAGTTGTTATAAAAGATTAAACATAAAGTAAATGCTGCCTTTTAAATAAAATGAAATTGAAGAGTTAGCTGCAATTCGTATGTTTCTTTATAAAGATGTAAAATTCACTTACCAGACAGTGTAATATCAATGTCATGATGATCTACCGTCTGGTTTCAGTAACGAAACAATTCTTATAAGTTAATGTCAGCGCACGGACTGAAGGCCTAGACTTAGGCGTAAGGTGAAATGAGAACAGAGAAATATCATGAAGCATCATATAACAAAGTAACACTCGTAAATAAATAAAATAAGTTAATAAATAAAACAGGCTACAGATGTCAATTGTTTGGAAATCTCTCGACAATAGGAGAATAATTATTAGAAAGATTTTTTATTTACTAGTGTTATTTTGTTATATGATACTTTATGACATTTGTATGTATTTATTTCACCTTGCGCTTGAGCTTAAGTCTTCAATCCGTGCATTGATCTTAACTCATATAATAAGCATTGTTTCATTACTGAAACCAGACACGGTAGATTATCACGAGATTGATACAACACTGTCTGGCAAGTAAATTTACATCTTCATGAAAAAACTTATACGAATTGTTGCTAATTTTTGTGATATTATTTTATTTAAAAGGCAGCAGTTAGTGATTTACCTTATATTCAACCTATACCTTTTCTAACAACTTTACCGCTGACCAGTGTTTTACGAATACAATAACAGTTAGCGCTGCCAAACAAAATAATATATATTAATGAAACAATTTCTATAAATGAAAAAAGTACTTTAAATTAATGTGTGAAAGCATCTCTACATTCACATTGTAATTATTAATTTAATATTTTAAATTAGTTATTTATTGCTTTCAAATATTTTAAAATTTAGCAGCGCCAAGTTCTTTTCACTAAAATATTTCACATTTTATATTAATTTTTTCACTTCAATGGGAGTACATATAGATACATACTTGAAATTTATTTCTTCTGTTTTTTTTTGTAAAGATACCCCTTTGGTTGAATTTTTTAAAAGAACAATAGTTATTTTTTGAGACAATATATATTTAATTGGCGCAATTTAAAGATATCATTTCTTTTTTTTTTGTAATAGATAATCACTTAGATTAAATAAGGTAACGCAACTATTGTGATAAATATATTACTACTTGGGTTTTTTTCGAGGTACAAAGATAGGTTTTTCATAAAGATATTACTTGGATTTTTTCGAGGTACACCACGCGTGCTTAGCGTCTTTTTTATACCACCCGTTACTTAAGTTTTTTCGAGGTAAAGATATTACTTGGATTTTTTCGAGGTACAAATATATTACTTCGATTCTTTCGAGGTAAAGATATTACTTGGATTTTTTCGAGGTACAAATATATTACTTCGATTTTTTCGAGGTACATTACGCGTGCTTGGCGTCTTTTTATTTACTTTTTTGTAAAAGGTAATTTTGTACGGATATCATGCCTTTTTGTAATATTACGCATCTTATATGAACAGTATATCTTATTCTTCGTGGTACAAAGGTATTACGTATACCACCCGTTATTTAAGTTTTTCCGAGGTACAAAGATAACTACGTGTACCACCTGTTACTTAGGTTTTTTCGATTACCGCTACAGTCATGTCCTGTTATTAAATTTACATTTTTATTTTATCTGCTTATTTTTGAGGATTTCAAACTACCAGACATAATTCTAAGTTATAATACAAATATTTAAATTGGATTTTATCAGAGATATTATGGCGTTTGATGTATCAGCGGCAAAAAAGAAAATTAAGTTTAAAAGATAATTCGGACAGTGAAGATTTAGACGACCCTGATTTTATTGTCTGTTAAGAGATGCTTAAATAACTTATTAGAATTAAGCGTAATATTATTTTATTTTTTAATTTTATTTTATCAACAATTTTTGCCTTTTTCTTTTATTTTATTAATAAATACACTGCCCCCAAAAATTAAGGGATCAAGAAAAATTGTCTAAAAAATAAGAAAATTTTGAACAGCTATAACTTTGTTTAAAAAAATGGAAATCTAAACTTTAAAAAAAGGTTTGAAGCTTGAAATCTCTACTTTCGAAAAATCACAGGTATTTTTCACTTCCTGCAATTCTGGTAATTTTTACATGCGGAAAACGACGAGCTCAACAAAATGGAAAATTTTTTTCTCACTTTGTGGACGTGTCACATGCACAAAGAAAAACTTAAAAAATGTTTCGACTTTTTCATGTTAAAGCCTGAAGTTTTCCCTGCAAAATCTTTTTTTAAAGTTTAAATTTCGATTTTTTCTTACCAAGTTGTGACATCCGTCGGTACATTTCTTTCCCTTCCCCCCCCCCTTTTTTTTCTTGGCGAAACGACGCCGATGGTAATAAAATAGTAAGAATAATTATATAAGTAATAGCAGTATGATAATAGTAGTAATAGTAGAGCAATAGTAACAGTAGCAATAGTAATAATAGTTGCAGTAATAGTAGTCATAGCGGTAATAGTAGTAGTCTTTGACGTTAATGATAATCGTGTAGTAACAACAATAAATCAATGAATTTTTTTTTGTACAACAACCACACGTAGAAGCGACAAATTAGAGTAGTAGAAATAACTATTTCTTAATCTCGCAAGTTTGTGTTCTGCCTCCGCTATGTAGTCGTAGATGTATTAATCCTTTAGCGTAGATTAACAAGCGTAACTCTAAGCCAGCCGCCTCGCGACAATGGCTAATAACTTTTTAACGGCTTGGCAATAGATTGATAATAATATTAAGGAACGCGTACTGTCAGCGGTTTTGAGAAGGCGCGCGGAGAGCCAGACGCTCTCACGCTCACCCGAGCCGGTTATCTTGAAACGGATGCTGTCATCAGCACCTTCCCACAGCGAATACGCCTCGCTTCTAATAACCGCTAGAAATAATTAATTGCAAAATCTTTTAAATTACAATGAATGAATTTGGAATCAATCACGAATTGTTGTCACAAATAGTAAGCGATGTGCATCGGCAACAACAGCGACAGCGCCGACGCTAACCGCTCGCCTTCTCCCGCGCTATAGATCTAGGATCCTAGGATCATAGACTAGATTTAGTAAGTAGATGCAACCCTGCGTAGCGACTGAGTCGCTTATCCGAATTTATCCGTAATTATAGCAATAAGAAACAAAGGAAGATTTCTGCACCTCGCGACGCTGGCACCTGATACGCACGGCCCGTGGGCCCTTCCCCTGCCCTCGTACCGCACCGCGCTCGGCAATATAAGACCCTGCCTCGAGACGCGGGCGCTTTTTGTGCCGCGAAATTGTCGACAGTTAACTTCACGCTAATCCATTTTAAATCTACAACTTAGAGTACATTCCCAAATCAGAGTCAGTGAAATTCCTATCAAGTCGAGTCAGTGCGAGCTCCCCGCGAGATATTCGTTCAGCCAGCCCGAAGGTGCGTACCACGAGCCACTCGCAGGTAGCAGTCTCATCCGGAACTAGCGAACGACCTTTCGATCAAATCTCCGAGTAAACGAAATTCCGTAAGTCACAGTCTCGCCATTATACCGTCGCGAAAGTGCCCGCCTGTTCTTCCGCTCGGCCCGGGCAGCGCTTGTCACGTTACCTTGTCATCGTTACCTTGCTATCGCGTCTCGCCACCGAACGTAGTGGTTACCGTAATTTTTCACCATTCGTTTTTTTTTTTCTTTCACGATTTTGTGAACGAAGGGTAGCTCTCGCCGAATAACCAATTACATTTTAATTTCTTTACCGTCTATCTATTGCGCTATCAATTTTGGCACCGAGGATTGTTCGGTGTCGGAAATGAAACGTATGTGTAATTTTGAGATTACGTTAAATATATAATCTTGTATCACTAAACCACCGGTTTTCTCTCTCAGTTGTCTTGTGTATCCGATTGTGCATACCGGGAGCTACGCTTTTAAACAAAATCTGTATTAAAAATAATATAAAAATGCAGGAAGATTTTATGTAGATACCGCATATGAAAATTCATATACGAAGTTGAAAATTTAAAGGAGTGGTATTTCGAAAATAAAAGTATCGAGCGGTAATATCATTATGCTCATCTGTTTGAAAATTTGTATACCTGTAAAGAAATTTTGATCTTTAAGCATATTTAAATTAAGAAACAGGTTTTATAATTTTTATGAATTTTACCATGAAATATATATGAATTCTTGTTTCTATTCGCGCTTTGCAATTCCAAAAAAAAAAACAATTGTAAAGAAAGATTACGCATATCATAATATTCAATTTCGAGCGCATCGTATTTTTCAGCTCGCCGCAATTAAAATCCAAGGTCGTATTGTATTTTCAATGCTTCGTTTGCAACAAATAAATTTATATACAAATGTTCTCATTTTTCCTTTTTATCGAAAATATGTATTATTACCTTGCGTACCCCAAAAATCTTAAACGGGTTTTTAATATTTAATGTTGTATTAAATTTCACAGCAGTGATTAAAATTCATGTTTGTGTATGAATTTAGTTATACAAGTGCAAGGATTTTCATTTCAGATACCCAGTTTGCAAATTTCATTTACAGTGGTATCGTAAAGGTGTTGTAAATTTCCTATCTTTTTGTGTATCTTATTCATACGTTATATAAATACGCCCCTCGCCGGACGTAACAACTTACGATAAAAAAAGTGGTGACAGCGGTGGGATCGCTTTCATTAACGATTAGTATACCAACCGCGACTTTCTGATTATAAGCGTGAGTGATTAATTTACCTCTCTGTCTATCACCTTATATACGCGCTCGTTGAAGATCCCTTCGGATATCAATTTCGTTTAGCTGCACGACTCTCGGTTGTTGCGAACCTCCGGTGTTCGCCTTCATCGATATCGAGTCAAGAAAGCAAAATTAGCCTCAACAAAATATTTCGGAAGAAGCGCAGGGAAATGCAGCACGCCGCTTCAAGTGAACAATTCGCGGACGCGTCGGGCGGTGACAATGGTCCTACCGCCCCGGGCGGCGAGGACAACCCGACCGACTACAACGCGACCGTAAAGAAAATACAAGAGCTGACGCGAAAAACGGAATTGTTAGAACAGATGGTTCAAACCTTTTCAGCGCTTTACACTCGGCCTGCGACAGGCGCCGCCCCGTCCGAACAAGTTCCGGGCCACGTCCCGGAACGGGGCCTTGAACAGCCGTCGTTCTCTACACCGGGTCGTAGTATCGCCTTTCCTTATTCTCCTCCGCAGACCAGCACCCCCGTATACCCAAAATCCTACATCCGCGACGCCCTTGAGCTCGTCCCAAAGTATGATGAGCATAACATACCGGTCTGGCAATTTTCAAGAGCTTGCAAGCGTGCGCGCGATTCAATTCCATTCGTCGACGAAACGCACCTGGTGAATTTAATTCGGAATAAGCTCACCGGCCACGCGTATCTGGCTGTGGAAGAGGAAACTCATTATACCGTCGATAAATTCCTAGATTCACTTAATAGAACCTTCGGAACCGGTAGAAATTCGAACTATTACCGCGGTCAATTAAGCATTAATTATAAGAAGCCGAATGAGCATATTCTGGATTACATCGGGAGAGTAAAGGATTTAAGAAGCGCGATTATCGAAGGCGATCAAGCCGCGCTCAAACGGCAATTAGTAATCGAGGAAACTGTTCTAATAGATTCTTTTGTGTTTTACGAAGGCCTCCCGAGAGAATTCAGAACGGAGCTTAAAGCCGAAGGATATATCGGCCTGACGGACGCCTTCGCTAAAGCGATCGCCATAAATAAGCGGTTGGAGAGGGATGAATCTCGCGCTCGCGCGCCTCGTAATGCCCAACCACAAGGAAGAGCAACCTCGTCCCTCCCCTCGGCTCCGCTAGCAGTTTCCCTTCTCCAAAGAGAGCCTAACGCCGACCGACAGCTCAACCAGAATCCTGCCCCAACGGTCTCCAATGACATGTCTCGCAAAATCTGCAGTTACTGCAAAAAATTCGGGCACCTCATTTCCGGTAAGGAGCAAAATTCCGAATTTTTACGTTATTTTCACCTATTTGTAACAAGTCCACGAGTCAAAGAAAAAATTTGGCCAGTATACCATACTACAGAGCAGAGATTCAGCTTTAAGAATCCATTTTTACTGTACGATGATTTTTGACGGAGTTATGAACGATCAAAGTGAAAATGACCATTTTCTCTTCAATTCGCGATAACTTGGTAAGAAAAAATCGAAATTTAAACTTTAAAAAAAGATTTTGCAGGGAAAACTTCAGGCTTTAACATGAAAAAGTCGAAACATTTTTTAGGTTTTTCTTTGTGCATGTGACACGTCCACAAAGTGAGAAGAAAATTTTCCATTTTGTTGAGCTCGTCGTTTTCCGCATGTAAAAATTACCAGAATTGCAGGAAGTGAAAAATACCTGTGACTTTTCGAAAGTAGAGATTTCAAGCTTTAAAACCTTTTTTAAAGTTTAGATTTCCATTTTTTTAAACAAAGTTATAGCTGTTCAAAATTTTCCTATTTTTTAGACAATTTTTCTTGATTCCTTAATTTTTGGGGGGTGTATTTTATCAGAAAAAAAAGTAAAAGCAATTAGGTAAAACACGCAAAATTACTTATCAAATTCATGAAATAAGAGAACGGCTGTTTTTATTTATGACGACAATGATTTATCTCGTTAGATTTGATTATTTTTTTTTCAGTTTAATAATTCACCAAAATGTCACTGAATTTAATAAAATATTATATTCTTTTGAAAAAATTAACTTTTTTTTTAAATTACAATTGTTCACAGGTGTTCTAAGGTACAGCAAGGCTGCTGTACCTTGAAACAAAATTACCAATTGTAAAAAATTTCTGTAGTACTTTCTTACCAGATGGTAATAAAAATTTGAATCTTTTTTTATTGGAAGATATATATATGTACTTTAATAATATATTTTTTCCAAAATTTTTAAATTAAAACTGTGGCTCAAAAAAATAAATAACTTAAAAGTATTCCAAGGTACAGCACCTTTCCCTACTAATATTTTAAATAAGTATAAATATATAACAGAACGGAGGAAGTAAAAAAAACACAACGGGTCTTGAAAAAAAAATTGCACAAATCAAACATATTGTTACATATTTTAAGCAAAATACCATTGTATCAGATACACTTTATTAGATTAGAGCAGCGAAAGCATGGGAAGAGTGAAGATATACTGTATTTTACACAAGATATTTCGATTACATGAAATTCTGCTCTCGAAATGATTAAAAAATTCGAGAAGTTGGCACCTATTTTAACCACTATTTTAACTAGTAAAAATTATAACCATGGTCCTCAAATATTTGCAGGTTTGCACATTTAAGTAATTTCTGAAATTATTTATGTTTTGACATTGTTTAGGAATAAACGTTACTTTTGTTCAACAATTTAAAAGATCGCGTATCTACCCGAGATCGCGCTCGCGCCCCGCTTGCGCCCCGCGTGTCGCACGCTCCGCGTTATGCGTGACGAGCGAGGCCGAGCCGGCTCGATCCGTCGTCGTAAACAACGTTCGGGCCGATAGAAGATGATGCGAGTACCCGAGATTTTTAAATCTCGATAACCAGTGAACGGATCAAGTTCTAACTAGGCTTATCGTAAAGCTTGGACCAAATTTATATAAGAAAAGTGTTTTTATTTTTCCGCTACGTGCCCTACGAGCGGAGATATTACGATATGTTATAAGTCCGACGACGACGACGTGGACGTTTCTTAAATGAAAATTTTCAGGATCGGAATTTCCATCGTAATATCTCCGCTCGTAGGACACATAGCGATCTTATATAAATTTGGTCCCAGCTATCCATTAAGCCTAGTTAGAACTCGATCCGTTTGCTGGTTATAGAGATCTAAAAATCTCGGGTACTCGCAACTCGTCGCGTCGCGTATATAGAGCCACGGTTGTCTCGCTCCGCGCGTACTTGGCGCGAGACACTACCGTGTCTCTTGATACAGTGTAATTTTTTGTATTGGTTTAAATTTTCCTATGTTAATAATGGTTATGGCTTTGTCTAAGTTCTATCCGTTATCAAAATTTTCTGCAAGGAGGTACTTCTGACAGGAGTAACAAGTAATTTTTAGTACAAGAAAAAATTATTTCTATTATTACAATGCGTAAGAATATTGCACGCGACGCGCGCGAAGGCACAGCGCGGCCGTGCCGTCGTGCCGC
This sequence comes from Leptothorax acervorum, assembly GCA_035220615.1. Classification (NCBI taxonomy): domain Eukaryota; kingdom Metazoa; phylum Arthropoda; class Insecta; order Hymenoptera; family Formicidae; genus Leptothorax; species Leptothorax acervorum. The sequence continues at coordinate 20,257 of JASTWQ010000676.1, read as the reverse complement.
AGTGCCGCCACGCGTTGCGCGGCGGAGCGCTCACGCACACTATCAGGCGCGCGGCTCACCGACGTGCGCCCGGCTAAAGAACGGCGCTGGTTGGACTGACTTTACTCAATGATTACGGCTTTATTAAGCATTATAGAAAAAAGTGGTTCAGGACTTTTCGACTCAGTTTTTGACAAGGAATACCGCTATGTAGTTAGTGTCCGCTCTTTTAGTAACACCCTGTATATATATCTTCATGGTTCGGCACATACTGGGACCAACCGTAAGCGATGTGAACATTGTGTACATTGATATACATCGACATCCTAACGTGTATTTCGTAACTATTTTCCATATGTCAATCAAAATACGAATATATATAAAAATTAAGCTTTCTTATATGTTTTGTTAATTGTCGGTACCACTAAAAAATATATAAAAATCTGATTATAAACAATATACATAACGTAAAATGCAGTATACATGTTTTTGTAATAGTCATATGCATCGTGTTTCATAATTAGTTACAATTTGTACACATTATATATTAACTATTATATTAAAAATGGAAGTTTTTATGCTTAGTAATTTAATGGGACCGCGAAAATTCTAATTACTTCTCTAAACTATCGATACGTAATGTAAAGATTATTACAAGTTCAACAAACTCAAATATTTCCGTAAGTCACCAATATTCATAGTAAAATTCTACAATTTCTGTAAAAATTATATAAGAAGAAAATCGTAAATTCTACAAGTTTTATTTTTAACAAAAATATGTCCAATTGATCCCCTGCACGATAAAAAGAGAGAGAACATTATGTAGCTGTTCTCTACTGCCCAAAGTTCCGAGCGCATACATATGTACAATGGGGAGCCGAAATGAGTTCCGCTCTCGATGTAAAGCGGTGTAGATGAGCGCATTATCTCTAGGTGGATTACCGATCTACTTACAGCCACGGTCGATAAAAAGTTCCAGAACCGCGAACGCGTAAAAATGGTCAGTCATGCTGTATTGTTCGCGCGTGCATTTGATTAAAAGAAAGATTTTAATACAATTTCATACACACAATTAATATTTATTACACACAATATAACAATTATAAGTGATTATGTTTCAATTACAATTATATTATGCATCTGTAACTATTATTCCACAAATCAAGAGACACGGTAGTGTCTCGCGCCAAGTACGCGCGGAGCGAGACAGCCGTGGCTCTATATACGCGACGCGACGAGTTGCGAGTACCCGAGATTTTTAGATCTCGATAACCAGTGAACGGATCAAGTTCTAACTAGGCTTATCGTAAAGCTTGGACAAAATTTATATAATAAAAGTGTTTTTACATTTCCGCTACGTGCCCTACGAGCGGAGATATTACGATGCAAATTCCGATCCTGAAAATTTTCAATTAAGAAACGTCCACGTATTACGGTTGCTGTGCTCGCCACGGCGCGCGGCGCAGCCGGCAGCACTGGAGTTGCTGATTTTGTAACTTTCGTGTCCTTGCCGTTATGCGATGCGGCGCTGGCATTAGTTCGATCACATGTGATGTGACACATGTAAACATAACATAACCATAAAGCGACCGATACACGTCGCGAGTCCGGCTCGGCTCGGTTTCTACTCGTTCGTGGGTGAGATGTTACGAGACGGGCTCGGCGTCCGACGAGCCAAATATCGGGACTATTCGGGAGTGTGTGTGTGGTGAAAAACGTTTGAGTCCGGCTCGCAAATCAAACTCGTACATGTTATGAGTCGCTTTAGACGTCCGCGTCGCGTCGTCGAGATTAGATCAACGGGATCAACGTTTATAGAATCGAGACTATTCGGGAGTGTGTGTGTGTGTGTGTGTGTGTGTGTGTGTGTGTGTGTTGTGAAAAACGATCGAGTCCGGTTCGCGAATCAAGCTCGCCGAGCCGGACTCGCGAGTCAAACTCGTACATATAATTGGCCGCTTCAGACGTCCGCGTCGTCGAGAAAAATTCCGTCCGCGTAGTCGCGTCCGAACACTCCGAACGGAGTACATGAGTGCTAGAGTGACAGAGTTCGCGCCTTGTGGATGGCTGGTTCCTGGGATACACCCTGAGCGAGGATGGCGAGGTTATATCTATCGTACGTATTGCTCTTTCTCGCGGTCACGCTCGCGTTCCCCGCTCGCGTTCCCCGCTCGCGTTCTTTCTCTCTCTCTCTCTCTTTTTCTCTCTCTCTCTCTCTCTCTCTCTCTCTTTCTCTAATAATGACTATCGAATATATCTGATAGAATTAAATCTAAACATTTTTTGTATTATAACACAAAAATTATATCTGACAGTGACATCCTTAATTAAATGTGCAGTGTAGTTAGTATTATAAATTATTAATTTTCTTATTTTGTTAACAAACTTTACTATACATATATTATCTACTATAACATTCTGCCAATAGCATCGTACATGCCAAATTCTGTATCAAATCTGTTTTTCTTTCGACAAAATTTATTAGCAAACACTGCATAATGTGCTCTCGACAAACTTGACTTTGCCTAATATATTCATATTTTGTGTCTTAATTTTTTAAATGATTTATAAATTTATACAAACTACACTGCACATTTAAGAATGTCAAACTCTCAGATATAATTCTTGTAAGTTATAATACAAAAAATATTTACATTTGATTTTATCAGACATAAATGTCGATGTCGATAGACATTATGGCGTTTGATGTATCTATAACAAAAAGAGGTGATATCCGTACAAAATTACCTTTTACAAAAAGGTAAAAAAAAGACGCCAAGCACGCGTGGTGTACCTTAAAAAAATCGAAGTCGTTATCTTTGTACCTCGAAAAAATCCAAGTAATATCTTTACCTTAAAAAAACCAAAGTAATATATTTACCTTGAAAAAATCGAAGTAATATATATTTATTACAAAAAAAAGAAATGATATCTTTAAATTATGCGCCAATTAAATATATATTATATCGAAAAATAACTGTTGTTCTTTTAAAAAATGTATTCCCATTAAAGTGAAAAAATTAATATAAAATGTGAAAAATTTTAGTGAAAAAAACTTGGCGCTGCCAAATTTTAAAATATTTGAAAGCAATAAATAACTAATTTAAAATATTAAATTAATAATTACAATGTGAATGTAGAGACTTTCACACATTAATTTTACTTTTTCCATTTATAGAAATTGTTTCATTAATATATATTATTATGTTTAGCAGCGCCAAGTTTTTTTCACTAAAATTTTTCACATTTTATATTAATTTTTTCACTTTAATGGGAATACATTTTTTAAAAGAACAATAGTTATTTTTCGATATAATATATATTTAATTGGCGCATAATTTAAAGATATCATTTCTTTTTTTTGTAATAAATATATATTACTTCGATTTTTTCAAGGTAAATATATTACTTTGGTTTTTTTAAGGTAAAGATATTACTTGGATTTTTTCGAGGTACAAAGATAACGACTTCGATTTTTTTAAGGTACACCACGCGTGCTTGGCGTCTTTTTTTTACCTTTTTGTAAAAGGTAATTTTGTACGGATATGTGTTTACTCGAGCATATTGCATAATGATTTACAAGTTAATAATATTAGTAAAAAACAAAGTTTTTCCACTAATATTATTAAATTGTAAATCATTGTGCAATAGGCCACTGGCATAATATAATTATTAGATAATATGATAATTATAATTACAACATAATTACCTATAATTATTCTACTGTATATGTAATGCATATGCATTACATATGTATACATATGTAATACACATATGTAATACATATGTGTATAATGCACATATGTAATACATATGTTGTTCAGAATTCGAACCGAAATTCACCGAAAAACATGTTGACTTCAGGCAATCGCAAGCACGTGTCTCGGCGCGAACCTCACGCAGGAGAGACGCGCTGGAGCACGCCAACTCCACGTGCCTCTCGACCGACGAGCTGACGATGATGCTACAGAGGTGGTACGGGAAAAACAACTTCCCCCAAAAAGGGGGAAAGAAAGCTACCGATCCGTCGCGATCTCGCAGTCAATAGAGTCTTGCTCGTACTCAAATCCGCTTCGATCGACGTCGTTGATCGAATCGCCTCACGCCTTTCTCAAGGCGTTTCTCAAACGTACCTATCGTAGCTATCATCGTCAGCTCTTAACGTGCTCAGTCAACGTGCTCATTCCGATCGCGCCACACTTGTGAAGTGTATTGAACAATTTGTGTCCAAATTAATTGTAGAGTAGTGAGTCGACGATTGTCTCGTGCTCGCGACCGCTCGCATTACTCATCGCGGACAAGATTTCCGACTTCGCGGGGGCTTCGAACTGGAAGCTCCTCAAGATTTCCGAACCGCGAGCGCGCATGAAGATCTCCGCTAATCCGAGTCAAAGGTCATCGTCGCTTACTTCTCAATTTGTGTGTGAGAAATAAAAGGTGTTAGTGACAACAAAAGTCTCAACCTATTTTTTTCTATCTCTAATCCTCCGACAAATCCTCGGATTTGCGCAAGACCTGCTCCGCGCTCAATTCTGGGCGGACTCCGGCCTCTCGGGCGATCTCCTCGAGATCGATCCCGAACATATTTGGTCCTTCGAGCCGGATCGGAGCGCGCGTAAAGAAACGAGAAAAATCAGGACGAGGAAAGGCAAAAGTGATCAGTGGCTTCTCGCGCCATGGCAGAGCACATGGGAGGGCAGCCGCAACTGCAGCGAGTGATCGAACGCTATCTCAAAAATTTCAAGAAAATCGGAAGGAGCAATCTAACGGCAGCAAAAATCCGTTCGAGAATCTCAGCCCTGAAGGAGACATGGAATCAATTCGTAATCGGACACGAGGCTCTGGCAAAGACGATCCCCGAGGACATTCGAGCGTCTCTCTCCTACTTCAAGGACAATCATTTCGAGGCGACCAATGCAGCCTACCTCCTCGCCTTGGATCACATGTCGGAATGCCTGGAGGAATTGGAGCCGGTCGTGAGTCAAAATAACTCCTTTGCAGCTTCAACCATGCGCTCGGAAACTTCCGCGTTCTCTCTTTCACACCTTCCGCCCATTCGATTGCCGCCATTCGACGGCAATTACGACGAATGGGAACAGTTTCGCGATCGATTCACCGCGCTCATTCGAAATAACAAAGAGTTGGACGACTTCTCGCGTATGCATTTTTTGTCTTCGTGTCTGAAAGGCCGCGCCTCTGAGTGCATCGCGAACATCTCTGTAACCGCCGACAATTTCGAAATCGCGTGGCAAACGTTAACGATGCGCTATGAAAATAAGCGACGGTCCCTTAATGCGCATCTGTCCACTCTCTCAAATCTGTCGGCTGTCTCGCGCGAGTCCGCTTCCGAGCTTCGGGCCCTTCACGATCGAGTCAATGTCGCGATCGCCTCTCTTGAGAATATGAAGCGTCGTCCGCAGGAGCTTTGGAATGACATCTTAGTACATATCGTCGCGCAAAAGCTCGATCCGGTTACACGCAAAGCATGGAACCTAAAAGAAAGCGACAGAGACGACCCACCGTCTTACGATGATCTCCGCCATTTCTTAGATTCTCGCACTCGCGCTTTGGAGAACTTCTCGACCGCCTCATCCGCAAAAACCGCTCAGAAAACCACCGCCGCCCCGCGAATTCATAGCGCCACCGCCTCGGCGAATTCTCAGACGAAATGTCCGCTATGCGAAGCGCCACACTTCATCAACGATTGTCCAACATTTAAAAGTAAAAGTCCGAGTCAACGTCGTGACATTGTCAAGCAGCACAAACGATGTTTCAATTGTCTAAGCGCGAAGCATTCAGTGCAAGCGTGTCAGAGCAAATACTCATGTCGCACATGTCGCCAAAAACATCATTCGATGCTACACGTCGACTCGGACTCCAACTCGAAACCATCCGAAACGGTATCACCGGACTGCTCGTCATCTCAAACGCCGGAACCGAAACGCGAAGTAAATTCATTGCTTGCTCAAACCACCACGAGATATCGATCGTCTGTTTTATTGGCGACGGCGTGGGTGACGGTGGGGGTAGAATCCGGTCGTACCGTGGTGGTCCGAGCCTTGCTCGATCAAGGCTCCGAGATGACATTTATCTCGGGAAATCTCGCGCAAATATAGCGAGCAAAACGCATCCGTATGCCAATATCTGTCTCTGCCGTCGGCGGCATTCACGCCGGGACATTTAAGCACGCGACCCAAGTCTCAATTTCCCCGCGTAACTCTCTCGCTCCATCCTTTTCGACCCTCGCGCTCATTTTAGACTTGTTAACCTCCTATACTCCAAAACGAAACCTGGATCTCTCCTCCCTCTCTCATCTGTCTGATTTACAATGGGCAGATGAAGATCCGACCAGCTCCAATCCTATCAGCATTATTATTGGAGCCGATCTTTACAACGATATTATTCTAGACGGGGTTTGCAAGGGGGGTGTCTGGAAGCCCATTGCGCAGAACTCCGTCCTCGGTTGGATCGTGTCGGGACCTGTCGACGCATTAAAAAATGATAACTCTTCATCCCCATCGGTTAATTGCGCTCTTGCTAACATCTCGACACATCACATATTCAGCTCTCCTACTCTGGAAGAGGAACTTCGTAGCTTCTGGGAAGTCGAGGAACTCCCCCGGCAAGAGATTCTCTCGGCGCAAGAGATTCAATGTGAAGAGCATTTTTTCTCAACTCACTCTCGCGACCCGATGGACGCTACGTTGTGCGTCTCCCTTTCAAAAAGGGGCCTTCCATCGACATCGGTGACTCTCGCTATAGGGCTGAAAAAATGCTACACGCGCTCACGCGTCGACTTCGAGATAAACCAGCCTTTGCCGAGGAATATCGCGAATTTCTAGATGAGTATGAGCGCCTCGGGCACATGAGGCCCGCGTCAAGTCTTGAAAGTCATCCGAGTCCAACCGAACAACACGTATATGTATATTCCGCATCACGGGGTGATCCGCGAAGATAGCGCTACGACACATCTACGCGTCGTGTTCAACGCCTCATGCGTCACTTCTAACGGAACGTCATTAAACAATCATCTACATACCGGTAGAAAATTACAAATTGAAATTCCGTCAGTAGTAGTGAGATGGCGCAATTACAAGTACGTATACACGGCTGACATCCCGAAGATGTATCGCCAAATTCGTATCGATCCTCGCGATGTAAATTACCAAAGAATCCTTTGGAAACAGGCATGCGCAACAATCGTATTCATATTATTAACGTTGACATATGGGATGACGTGTGCGCCGTATTTGGCCCTTCGTGTTTTGGAGCAGTTGGTTCGCGATGAAGGTCACCGATTTCCCCTCGCGATCCCTATTCTGCGCCTCCATACCTATGTCGACGATGTGTTGTTCGGTGCCGACGATCCTACACAAATCCGGCGCGCACGTGATCAGCTCGTTTCTCTTTTGAAATGCGGTGGATTCGAACTCAGAAAATGGGCTAGCAACTCATCCTCCCTCCTCTCGGATGTCGATCCCGCCAATCACGGTTTAGCATGTCATAAACAACTCGCTCAAGATGAACAAATAAAAATTCTCGGAATCGGATGGAATCCTGCCACCGACACGTTCGAGTTTCGCGTATCGCTCGCGAGCACCGTCCCAAATAGCAAACGCGCCATTCTATCCGCGATCGCAAAACTCTATGATCCCCTCGGGTGGGTCACTCCTGTAACTATTACAGCCAAAATATTCATGCAGCAGCTCCGGCGACTCAAAAGGGACTGGGACGACGTTATTCCGGAAGATCTCCTCGCCAAATGGCAGGAAATTTATTTTCGATTGTCACATCTAAGCCCGATACAGATTCCTCGTTGGAGCGGCGTCGGACCGGAGACCCGCCGCGCGGAAATCCACAGATTCGCGGACGCATCGAACGCCGCGTACGCCGCGGTCGTCTATCTTAAAGTCGTGTCCTCGTCAGGTGAAGTAACGATTACTTTACTAGCCGGAAAATCAAAGGTCGCGCCTCTAAAGCCTCTTAGCGTTCCGCGATTAGAATTGTCTGCAGCATTACTTCTCTCCCGACTTATCGAATTCATTCGCGAAACGCTCGACTATGGGAACCTCCCGTGTTATTGCTGGTTAGATTCGAAGATCGTTCTCGCATGGGTAACTCAGGACTCCTCGCGATGGAAAACGTTTGTAGCAAATCGCGTCACGGATATTCAGTTTCGCCTCCCGAATGCGGAATGGCGTCATGTACCGACGGGGGAAAATCCCGCGGATTGCGCCTCACGGGGGATATTCGGCGATAAAATTGCTAATCGAGACATATGGTGGCACGGACCTCACTGGCTACGCTTATCCGCCGACGAATGGCCGAGGAACGATACTAAACTCCCGCGAGACGCCCCTCTCGAAGAGAAGGTCGTTGCTTTGCAAAGTTCTAACCCGCGACCTGAATGGGATCTCGCTTCACGCTATTCTTCGTTGCCAAAATTAGTTCGCGTAACCGCAGAATTCGGCACCGAAAAGCATTGCACTGTCGGCCTCCGAGTGTAACGCCGCAAAATCCCTCTGGATAAAAAGAATTCAGAGTGAACTGTTTCCTGCGGAACTACATGCATTGACAAAAAATAGGCCTATCTCGCCAGGGAGCCCACTCGTATCGCTGCGACCTTTTCTAGACAGGGATGGAGTTCTGCGCGTGGGAGGGCGTCTAAACAAAGCTCCGTTCCAATTCTCACGTCGTCACCCGATACTCCTCTCATCTCATCCACTCGTTACGCTCATCGTACATCAAGCTCACTTGAGAGCATTGCACGCCGGACCTCAGCTCACGCTAAATATATTGCGCCGCAATTTCTGGATAATACGCGCTCGTAATCTCGCTAAGTTAGTAATTCACAAATGCGTCGCGTGCGCTCGTGACCGCGCCGCCATCCCTACGCAAATCATGGGAGATCTTCCCGAACCTTGAGTATCGCCGACCCCCCGCTGTTTTGTACATTGCGGCCTGGATTACGCGGGATCGGTGTATGTTCGCGCCTCCGCCGGTCAAGGCATCACCTCGCGAAAAGCGTACATTGCGCTTTTCATCTGTTTACCGATTAAAGCGATACATCTGGAGTTAGTCGCGGACTACTCCACCCCGGCCTTCTTAAACGCGTACTCTCGGTTCTGCGCTCGTCGGGGGCTTCCCCAATCAATGTACTCGGACAATGGAACCACTTTCGTGGGAGCCGATCGGGAGATGACATCAGCATACCGATCAGCCCTCCGCGATCCAAATTTCTTAAATTCGACCGCCTCAGACATCTTGACATGGCATTTCATCCCCACGTCGGCTCCACACTTCGGCGGATTATGGGAGGCGGGCGTGCGAAGCGTAAAAACTCATTTGCGCCGCGTTTTAGGCAGCCACACGCTAACGTTCGAGGAGTTCTCCACTCTGCTATGCAGAATAGAAGCCTGCTTAAATTCGCGTCCGATCGCGCCCCTCTCCGATACGATCGACGATTACGAGTGCCTCACGCCCGGCCACTTTTTAATCGGGCCCGCCGTAACTGTAAATCCTGAAACTTCGCTATTAAACCTCAACGAAAATCGCCTCTCAAGATGGCAATTACTGTGGTGTATAACAGAACGATTCTGGAAATTGTGGAAAACCGACTATGTAACTACATTACAACAGCGAACGAAATGGAAAAAGGAGCAACCGCAAATTCGAATAGGGAAACTCGTGCTTCTGCGTAACGCCACGCTACCCCCCTGCAAATGGGAACTCGGCCGAGTGACGCGATGTCACCCGGGTTCCGACGGGCATGTTCGGGTGGTTACCGTGAAAACAGCCACCTCCGAATATCGACGTACGATCGTCCAATTATGTTTGTTACCTATTAACGATGAAACTGTAACGGTACGCGTTTTCTCGCTCGGAATTAGCTCGTCGTGCCAGGGTGAGAAAACGTGGAGACACTGGTTGGTTTCACAATAAATAATTTATTCCTTTCTTCAGATACACCAAGATGAATGTGTGGGTGTGTGTGTGTGGCGTGTATGCTCCGCCGAGCCGCTGTATGAAGGTATTATGCGGTCGGGCCGCTGTGTCGGTCGAGTAAACGCGGAGGCACACTTGCCTTACGGATCGCGAGTAAACGCGGAGGCACACTTGCCTTACGGATCGCGAGTAAGCGCGGAGGCACACTTGCCTTACGGATCGCGAGTAAACGCGGAGGCACGCTTGCCTCACGGATCGTGAGTAAACGCGGAGGCACACTTGCCTTACGGATCGCGAGTAAACGCGGAGGCACGCTTGCCTTACGGATCGCGAGTAAACGCGGAGGCACGCTTGCCTTACGGATCGCGAGTAAACGCGGACAGGTGGTCTGGGTAGGAGCTCAGTCGGGAGCACCCGACTGAGCGGCCCGTACACCGGGAGCGCCCGGCTTGACAACGGGAGCACCCGTTGCCTGTACGGCGGAAAGGGTCGGGAGCGCCCGACCCCGCAGCAGGAGATCACAGGTAGAGCCAACCGGGAGCGCCCGGCTGGTCGGCCCGTACCCTGGGAGCACCCAGGTGAGAACGGGAGCACCCGTTCTCTGTACGGAGGAAGAAACGTTGGGAGCGCCCAACGTGGTCAAGAGAGCGGTCGTGTCGAGACCAGGATCAGGACAGGACTGGTGTCTGGTGTCGGCTCGAGCCCCCTATTTATACCCCGAGCGCGGATGGTGGGGGCCGCCCCACCGCTCGGGTTGCCCCACCGCTCGGGCACTGGAGTGCACGCTGATCAGGCGTGCACGCTGAACGGGCGCTAGGCCGCCGTCAGGGCCGTAGTGCGAGTGACGAGTACGCGTATCGTCACATCACCCCCCCTTTTCGGAGAGGAACTATCTACAGATATACCTAGATACATAGGTATCGGTTTAAACGTTTTTATTATGTCTTACATAGTACCTTAATACTAGTTATCCTATCGGCGCTGGCAAGATTTCAGATTTCCCGATGGGTCGAACCGCAGGACCCATCGGGAGCCGCCAACACGGGCGCGGTACTTGCGGTTACGCACCATCGCCGAACGGGGAATCGCTATCCTTTCGCCGGTAGGCAGCGGGACCCAGATCTGGTCTTGCAGGAGGGAGGTCCCGGAAATGTGGGCTATTTCTAGGGTCGGGGGCGGGCAGGGGCTTGATGTACCGGTCGGCTGGGCCGGGGTCAGGGAGGGGCGACCCGGCGTGGCTGCGGCGCAGGCTGGCGTCTCGGTCAACCCCTTGGCGCTGGTCGTTTGCCTCCTGACGATGGTTTGCTCCCTTACGCAATCGGCGTCCTTGGTCGTCAGGGTCGCGGCTGGCGCGGCCTTGTGACGGGGCGCGTCCGGTGGTGGCCTTGTTGGGGGCCGGTCAGAGCGCTGCTTGTGCTCGGAGGCCGCTGCTACGGAAGTAGCGGTTGCCCGGGCGGCCCGGTGGTCGGGCGGTCGTGAGGACGGCTGCGTCGGTCGAGCGGCCCGGTGGTCGGCCGGGAGCGGAGATGGCTGTCCGGCGGGTGGCCGGGCTGGTGGTCGGCCGGTGTTCGGTGGCCGTTCCGCGGGCCGCAGGTTCGCCCGTACACGGGTGGCTGGTGTGCGCCTGGTCGGGCGGGCCGGTACCGTCTCCAGGAAAATGGCGGCGCGGCGACGAGTCTCGGCGTCACCCCGCTGGATTCGGGTCCCCACACTGGGGGCCTGGCGGTGGGTAACGCTCCCTGGGCTGGTGGTCGGCCCCGGGTTGATTGGTACCTCCCACAGGTCGTCGTCGATATCGTCGATGTCGCCGAAGAGATCTGTCAGCTCCTTTCGCACGTGTGGTTCCATGCTCACGGGCTGGCGGATCTAGAACAACTAAAAATTTTCTCGCGCCGCGAGCTTTTATACCGGTCGCGACCGCGTTTTTTTGTTGTTTTCGTGCTTTTCCGCGCTCAGGAATGCGAGGCCGATGCCCCGAACGGTGTTTACCCGTGGATTCCCCGAAGGGCCGACACGTGAGGCTCCGGTGCGTTCTTCAGGTCCTGCACGTGCACGTGTCTGTGCCAACGCCCCCGGGCGTCGCGCAAGTCGACTATGACGGGGGAGATAATCTTTCTTACCTCCAGAGGGCCGGTATAGCGGGGGGCTAGTTTGGCGTTAAAGCCGGTAGCCTTTTTTGATAGCGGATACTCCTTCTTCCAGACCAGGTCCCCGACGCGGGGTCTCCAATCCCGTCGCCTCAGGTTGTAGTGCGCCTCCTGTCTTTGGAACGCCCGGGCCAAGTTGACCCGTACCACTTCATAGGCGTCTTCCAGCCGGCGTCGGGTCTGGTGGGGGGTCGCGTTTGCGGCGTGGCGTCGGTCCTCCGGGTGTGGGAGGGCGAGTTCCCGGCCGTGATTGAGATACGCCGGGGTATACCCGGTAGCCTCATGTCGGGCGGTGTTGTAGGCGAACTGCAACGGTGCCAGGTGCTCGTCCCAGTGTCGGTGGTTCCTCCCGACGTACTGGGCGACCATGGTCTTGAGCGTTCGGTTCGTGCGCTCGACCGGATTGCAATGCGGTGCTCTCACGGGGGTAGTCCGGTGCTTGATGCGGAAGGCCCGTAGGGTTCCCTCGAGCTGATCCGACCTCAGTTGCGTCCCGTTATCCGAGATGATCTGGTCGGGGCATCCATGTTGATATATGATCCGATCGAGGATGGCCTTGGTGACGGCGGGGGCGGTAGCCCGGCGCAGGGGCTTAAGCTCCACCCACTTGGAGAACCGGTCCTGCATGACCAGCAGCCAGGCGTGGCCCTGGGTGGATCGTGGTAACGGGCCGACGAGATCCAGGGTCACCTGCTGCCAGGGCTTGGTGACAGGTGCCGTATGGAGGTTCCCGGCTGGTCTTGTCGTAGGCGCTTTGTGCGCTAGACAGGTTGGGCACTGGCGGACATACCGGGTGATGTCCTGGAACATCCCGGGCCAGTAGAACAACCTGGCCATGCGGGCGATGGTCTTGGCGACCCCGAAGTGGCCCGCCGTGGGGTCCTCGTGGTGCCTTTGCAGGACCTGGGCCCGTTCTTCCTTCGGGACGCATTGCTTCCACTGCTCCGACGGGTCGACCTCCCGAAAGTCCACGTCGTGCAGCAGGTGGCGAAACAGCCGGCCGTCCCGGATGCGATAGTCGGGGAACTCGGCGGGGCGTTGTCGGGTGCCGGTCAGGATCCGTCGGTACCATTGACACCGCGGGGCGGTTTGCGCCCCGCACACCTCTGGCTGGCGTGAGAGAGCATCGGCGACCTTGTTGAGGCAGCCCTTCCGGTATCGTACGTCAAAGTCGTACTGCTGCAGCTCGAACAGCCAGCGTCCCAGTCGGCCGGTAGGTTCCTCCAGGTGCTGCAGCCATCGGAGGAATTGATGGTCGGTTACCACGGTAAACGTGTATCCCTCGAGGTATCCCCGCATCTTTCGTATGCCCCACACTATTGCCAGACACTCCAACTCCGTGGCGCTATAATTCTTCTCCGCGCCGTTTAGCGTCCGGCTGGCATAGGCCACCACTCGCTCCCCGTCGTCCTGGTGTTGTGTCAATACTGCGCCCAGCCCGTAAGAGCTTGCATCGGTCTGCAGTATGAACCGGCGGTCGAAATCCGGGCAAGCCAGCACGGGGGCGGAAATCAGCGCCTCTTTCAGGCGTTCAAAAGCGGTCTCCTCGTCTGGCCCCCAGGTCCATTTTATCCCCTTCCTGGTCAGGCGGGTAAGCGGGGCGGCTACCGTTGCAAAATCTGGTACGAACCGTCGGTACCAGGAGGCCATACCCAAGAATTGTCGTACCTTGCGTACGGTCGTCGGCGCGTGCCATCGTGCCACGGCGCTCACCTTATCCGGGTCGGTCCGGAGGCCGCACTGGTCCACGATGTGGCCCAAGTATCGGAGCTGGTCTCGGCAGAAGTGACACTTCTCCGGATTTAGGCGGAGCTTGGCCTCCCTTAGACGACGGAACACCTCGGCCAGTAACCGCAGGTGTTCCTCGAAGGTGCGGCTGACCACGATGATGTCGTCCAGATAAACCAAAACATGTGGGGCGAGGTCCGGCCCTAGGACCTCGTCGAGCAGCCTCTGGAAGGTAGCGGGCGCGGAATGGAGGCCGAACGGCATCACCCGGAACTGCATCAGGCCCTTCCCTGGCACGGTGAAGGCGGTGACGGGCCGACTATCGGGCGTTAGTGGCACCTGCCAATACCCGTTCTTCAAGTCCAGCGTAGACAGGTAACGGGCCCCCCGGAGCTTGTCTAAGGTAGCCTGGACTTGGGGCAGAGGGTAGGCGTCCTTCTCGGTGACTTTATTCACCTGTCGAAAGTCTATACAGAACCGGTATGTTCCGTCCTTCTTTCGGACTAGTACGATTGGCGAACTCCAGGCTCCGTGGGACGGCTCGATCACGCCCTCTCGTTCCATTTTTTCCACCTCTTGGTTAATAATGGCCTGCATAGCCGGATTCCTGGGTCGGTATCGTTGCTTGATAGGCTGGTCGGTCTTAACCCGAATACGGTGCGATATTCGGTCGGTTGGGCCGTGGATGCCCTCGAATAGGGCGAGTTCCTTGAGTAGGAACTCCTGGAGCCGGCGTTTTTCGTCGGCGGTGTGGGGGGCCAATCCCTGGGCCACGGCTCCGCATTCGGCGGCGGTCGTGGTCTGGCGCGGGGCGGTGGCCCGTAGGACGATTCCTGTCCGGGCCCATAGGTCAACGCCGATGAGTACGGCGCCCTGTAGCGACGGCATAATCAGGAAGTCGTGCTTGAGCACCTTCCGGCCGATTTTCACTGGTAGCGTCATGGTCCCGGGTATCGTGGTTGAGCCCCCGTCCGCCAAGTGAACGGAGCTTGTCCCTTGCTTAATCGGGAATCCAAGACTTTCTGCGTAGCGGGCGGTATCTGTATTGATGAAAGATACCTCGGACCCGGTGTCGATCAACGCCCGCATAGCGCGGTGTCGTATGCGGACGGAGATGTGCGGCCGCGGCTGGTAAGTCACTCTGACGGAGGCGGGGTCCGGGTGGCGGCGGCTTCGCCCCCGGCCCGTGCGGCGTTTCCCGGCGTGGGGTGGCAATCACGGGTGAGCACGCCGTCCTTCCCACACCGGGAGCAGAATTTTCTGGCCGGTCGTTTGCAATCTACCCGAGTGTGTCCGCGCTGTTTACAGCGCCAGCAGCACTCTTCTCGGCTGTACGTGGTACTGGCGACGGATGGGGTCGCGGCCAGGGCCTTCCGTTCTGCTTTCCGCTCGCGGTTTTGCTTCTCGATAGCTTCATATTCCGCGGCGCGTGCGTGCAGGTCTCCCAGACTGGTGACGTCATCCAGTCGGATGTAATATTTATATTCGGGGCTCATGTTGTCGTAGAGCCGCTCGAGTTGGTCATCCGTCGAGAATCCTCCGGCTCGTCGCATGCTCGTAAGAAGTGCCGTTGCAAATTTATGGAAGGGTTCGTCCGGTTTTTGAAACCGGCCCTGAATCTCTCGTGACAACTGTGCGCGGTATCGCCGGGGTAGGAACTGGGCGCGGAAGTCTCTTAAGAAATCCTCCCAGTGGTCCCAGGCCGTGTGGTTATTTCGGTACCAGAGGAGGGTATCCCCTCGCAGGAGTTCTGGCAGTCCCAACAAAAGCTGGCCTCCCGTGTATCCATATCCCTGCCGTAATTCTTCCACTCGCTCTAAAAAGGCGAGTGGGTCCTTTCCGTCGAAGTAGCATCCCCACTTCCGGATCTGGTTCATAACCTCGGCCGGGTTAGGCGTAACGGTTCCGGCGGTCCTCGTTTCCTCGGTCATCACGTCCTCGGGTTCGCTCTTTTCCATGGAGTATTTATACTCTGGGTTAGCGTCCACAAAATTTCGGATTCGGCGTCGGAGAGTGTCTATCGGGCCGTTCGGGTCGATCCCGAGTTTTCCTAACTCGGCCGCCAACTCGGCTTTCGTTAATCGATAGATCCAGCTCTTCATGAGCTAGGTCGGAAAACCAGTGCCTCACGGATCCGGTCCCTGTTCGGGCGCCATGTAACGGTACGCGTTTTCTCGCTAGGAATTAGCTCGTCGTGCCAGGGTGAGAAAACGTGGAGACACTGGTTGGTTTCACAATAAATAATTTATTCCTTTCTTCAGATACACCAAGATGAATGTGTGGGTGTGTGTGTGTGTGGCGTGTATGCTCCGCCGAGCCGCTGTATGAAGGTATTATGCGGTCGGGCCGCTGTGTCGGTCGAGTAAACGCGGAGGCACACTTGCCTTACGGATCGCGAGTAAACGCGGAGGCACACTTGCCTTACGGATCGCGAGTAAGCGCGGAGGCACACTTGCCTTACGGATCGCGAGTAAACGCGGAGGCACGCTTGCCTCACGGATCGTGAGTAAACGCGGAGGCACACTTGCCTTACGGATCGCGAGTAAACGCGGAGGCACGCTTGCCTTACGGATCGCGAGTAAACGCGGAGGCACGCTTGCCTTACGGATCGCGAGTAAACGCGGACAGGTGGTCTGGGTAGGAGCTCAGTCGGGAGCACCCGACTGAGCGGCCCGTACACCGGGAGCGCCCGGCTTGACAACGGGAGCACCCGTTGCCTGTACGGCGGAAAGGGTCGGGAGCGCCCGACCCCGCAGCAGGAGATCACAGGTAGAGCCAACCGGGAGCGCCCGGCTGGTCGGCCCGTACCCTGGGAGCACCCAGGTGAGAACGGGAGCACCCGTTCTCTGTACGGAGGAAGAAACGTTGGGAGCGCCCAACGTGGTCAGGAGAGCGGTCGTGTCGAGACCAGGATCAGGACAGGACTGGTGTCTGGTGTCGGCTCGAGCCCCCTATTTATACCCCGAGCGCGGATGGTGGGGGCCGCCCCACCGCTCGGGTTGCCCCACCGCTCGGGCACTGGAGTGCACGCTGATCAGGCGTGCACGCTGAACGGGCGCTAGGCCGCCGTCAGGGCCGTAGTGCGAGTGACGAGTACGCGTATCGTCACAAAACAAAAAGCGATTAGACTGTGTCGTGTAAATTCTCGGCAACAAGCTTGTCCCACCAAAACGTTAGAATAAGTAAAAAAAAATAAATATAACATTAAGTTCAAGAATCACGCTGCTTGCGACGTCATGGCGGGCGGAATTATAGTCAAACTCCACTATTTTATCAAAAAAAATATAAAGGCTCTCTAAGTTAAAATATATAAAATAATAAGGCACTAGAGCCAACGCGCGGTAATTGGTGCGCAGTAAAATTTTTTAATCACAAATAGTTTACATGTACGTACGTTTCGACTCAATCTTCGAGTCCTCTTCAGCGTATATAAATAAATACAGAAAATACAAAAACTTTGCAACTTCGCATAATGCCGTAGTCAAAAATAAATTAAATTAAAATAAATTAAAGTGTAAACCGTAGTCATACGTGTTAAAAAACTGTCGATCAAATTCCGCATTCTCGCAGTTCAATTTAAATGTAAAACGCGGTCCTATATAAGCGCAGTCCTAAATGTTACAAAGGTGCAAACGCATTGTGTCTCACACTTGTACATTCGTAGATGCATTCTCCGAAGAACTCCCAGGCATCCTCAGAAAAAAGATAGATGACATCCTCATCTCCTCTATCCCCAGGAATGTGAAGTGCATGATACCTGTGTAGTTAATTCGGAGTAACATCCACCAAATGCAATCACATGCGCGTGACAATATAGATTAAATATAAAACTTACAATGTGTGGCTCACTCCGTACGAATTAATTTCAATACTTGATACACGAGTACTTATCATCTTAACGTTTCAAATAAAAATGACTAAAGGTCGAACAACAACCTGGTGCCGGAGTATAAAATAAACGATAAACAAAGTAACATTAAAGTTTGGAAAGACCTTCAATAGCGCTTAAATATATATCCGGAAGATTCTCTATGTCCGTCTGCAGATTTAAACCTTTGTTTTGTCTTTTAATGTTTATCATTTCAGATATTAGTCGTTTTTTAAAAAACGGTTTATTATCCAAAATTACCACTCCATTCTAATCAAAGTCATGATTACAATCTAATCTATGGTCAGTCAGGACAGAATGAGACTCACAAGGAAACCCACGGAGGTGTCCCACTCTGATCTTGATGAGCTTTATACATGTTGTTGTGTAGACAAAAATAAGAGATACGTCTTTTTTTATACGTGCCCATACGCATGTTTAGAGGGTGAACACCCCTTCGGAAAAAATCAATTTTTTTCTTTTGGGCCGAATATCTCCGAAACTATAAAAGATAGAAAAGTTTTCAAAAATGTAAATTAAATGGCTTCAAAAGTACTTTGAAATAATAACAAAATATTTTTTTTTTCTTTTATTTTTTAACATACCCCCGCCACCAATACATTTTTTTCAAAATTTTAAAATTTTTTTATCACCAAATAAGAGGTTGTTTTTTTACGAATTCAACCATGTATGATAAAGTTATGTTACAATAAACCATTTTTGAGAAATAATTATAAACGCCTCTGTACACACTTTATCCGTGTCCGCCTATGCGCTCGATTCTTCATGCAACGCGTTCTGTTTGCATCTTCGCGTACTTACACCTAATAGAAGATCACTAATACATTTGGAAAACATTCTACGTAATCATGGAAGTTTTTATCGTGTTCTAGAGTCTAGACATAACAACTGAATCATAGATTGTAAATAATGTAAATCAAATCATGCGCGACGCATATCAAATGTGTATGTTTCTAATTTGAGACATCACAAGGTGACTTATATATCGAAGTAATAATAAGTATTATATATTATTATATCGAATTATATAATATTCATACATATTAGTCGCCTAGCTTTTGTTGTGAGCGCACAACGTGTATAATCAGTAAATACATTACCTAGCAACAGCCGTTATTTATAAGAAATCCGACTCTCGCTACTAAAATAAGTTGAATCTGCACTTTATCCAAAAACCTGACGATTGCATTGGACGACCGATCGTCCGATGCAAACCGACACCGGAACCAAGAGCGCAAACTTCGGGACGACCCAAAAGCGCTGATATGAAGGACAATTCAAAGCGTTGACAACGAGAAGTCAAAGCTAAATCGGGAGCCTCGTTGGGGTAATGGTATAAAAGCTGTCGCTTTGCGAGCGCTAGCTTAATACGTGACATCGTTTTATTGTGTATTAATCGCTGCGTGTGGTTTTGTAGGTATGTATTAATATTCTGGAAAAAAATGTTTATTAATGTTTTACTTCTCTTACAATTTAACTTTTATAGTATTTTTTAAGTTAATTATGACAAAGGTTCTTATTTGTTGTATTTTTCTCACAGTATTATCAAGAAACGTTTCGTGGCAACTACTTTTGTGGAAGAAACATTAAACACAGACGTTTATACATTGCGTGAAATTATTTGTCTTTATTCTTCCAAATTTCTCAAGAACAAAATATTTTAAAAGAAGGTATTATATATGCTTGTTCTTTAAAGTGTAAAAAAATTGTTAATGCCAGAAATATTATAATGTAAATATAATGAGCATATAATAAAACGTTACCATTCTTTATGCATGATCACTAATTATATGTTAAACATATATCTGTATATATTATTTATTATTTATAATTTTTAAGGTAAAATGCAGTTTAATCCAAAAAACGTTATAATACTGCTGTATACTGCCGCTACTTTTAATTTGCTACAAACTCCTTTCACAAATGAAGAAATCGAAGTAAAAGATAAAATAGAAAATATGTTACAACAAATGTATAAGAACAAATATGAAATAGAGGAAGAAGATTCTCTTGATTTTCTAAATTCCTTTGATGTACCAGAATCACAACTGGTAACAGAAGAAGAAGAAAATGAGGAAGAAGAAGCATCATATGACGTGAAGGAAATGACATGTGTAAATGATGAAATCCCACTCGAATACAAAAAAAGTGCAGTAGACTTTTGGAAATCTGCTGATTCAATTGAAAGAAGATCTTTTGAGACCGTGAAACATAGATTTCGGAAAGTTACATCGCTACGCCAATTACGAAGATGGGAAGAACAAGTGAACAAAGGTGGAACTAAATATCAGAAGCTGAAAGAAATTTCATTATATACATTAGATAAATTCCAAGAAGGTGTTGAGAAAGGAGTAATTATTCACGATGTTGATATTGCTCGATGGGCCCTCAAAGCGCAACAGGAGATTAATGCACCAGGATTTGCAGCATCAAAAGAATGGGTAAGAAGATTTAAGAATGCACATAATATTGTTTCCCGTAAAATCACAAAATTTATTACAAAAAAGATTATACAATCAAAAGAAACTCTGGAAATAGAAAGCAATAGGTTTATCGAAAATGTTAAATT